>SCLG01001229.1:0-13231 GCA_004367875.1 Oikopleura albicans
CCCTCCTTGACTAGCAGGTTATTACCCATATCCTTACGTGGTTACTGAAGTTCTAAAAGTACTGACGCCCCGAGGAAAGAAAATTCCCTGCAACCATGGTCAAAGACCTCAATATGTCCGGCCTGCTCACGGCAATGGACACAGCAAGTTTGGTACTTTCGGAAATAAAGTCTAGAGACGATTTGGCTAAAAGGATCGCGTCTTTTAGGGCCACAATCGGCAGCGCTTCTAACGCCAATCTGGTATGTAAAGTTAAGTATGTATGGCAACCCACGAATAAAACTGACCCCTCTACCGCAGCGGATATTGGTTACCCGCTCAATATGGGCGAACTTGATAAGTTGTGTGTAAAGGGGCGGTTTAAAAAAAAATTCGGAAACCTGTTACCCGAAAGGGCGCAGGTTCTTGAATATCTCACGGATGGGGCCTACAAAATCGTCAACCAAGATTGGACGCTATTTACAACCGGTACAAAGGCGGAAACCGACAAGCCGGAAGAAAATAGCGAGTTCTTTTTAAAAAAATTTGGTGCAGCAAAGGCTCCGGCCGAAGAATGGCAGAAAACCGCCAGATTGTCCCGAGAGGTGTTCCAATTATACCTTGGCGATCCGTTTTTACGTCGTTCTTTTTTGCTGGCCGAATATGAAGATTTTGCAGACTTGGAAAACAAAATATACCATTTTTGCCATCTTTCTGATTGTACAGAAGATTTCGTGAGACTCGGACCCTTGCGAGATGTACTGTTATCAACAGCAAAGGGCACGAATGATATATATTTTGTTACCTACGCAAAATTAATGTCCGCCATCCGCCTACACTATATGGAAGTCGATTCTCAAATAAAAAACGGTGATTGGGAAAACGAGACCGAAACGTTTAAAGGGCCGGAAGACACCGACCCTCCGATCGTCCGCCTAATTGCAACGTTATTATCGACAGCTGGTCTATCTAAGGACCAATTTAATGAAGTGGAGGAGGAGTTTATCCGGCAGTTCAAAAATTTGAAGCCGGAAACAGTAGCGGACAACCGAGCGGTTTGGCACCGCATTATAAGTAAAGTCACGAAACCGGGCTCGGCTCAGACGGCTAAGGTAGCCGCGGTTTCGAATGCTCCAGACCTAGAGGAGATGCCGGTGGAAGACCTTGACAATTTGCTGATCGAAAATTGCGGCCAAATTTTGGCGGTAAGAAACCGACGTTTCGGCGACCGCAAAATGTCAAGAGTCAAAAACAAGAAGCATTTTCAGCGGTCTAAAAATTTCTTTGGGGGCGGCTCAGCCGGTGCTGGCGCGACAAGGGCAGCGGGCAAGTACGATAGCAATAAAAAAAAATCTAATTTATGCTATGATTGTCATGTTCGCAACCCTACCGCGCCGCGGCACGAGCGGCGAGTCTGCCCGGAATTAAAAAAACGGCGAGAGCGGGTTAACGCAGTTGGTGAAGAAAACGAGTCATTTTCGGATTCGGACGACCAGTTGCAACAACAAATCAATCAGGTCCGTGCGATGATTGACAATGGAAAGTCATTTTGACTATGCCACGCCGAAGATTCCGTCTTCCCGATTAATGCAGTAATCGGGAAAATTACACCTTCTTTTAGCTGTTTAGCTCTTAATAAATTTAATGGAAAGTACTCGTGTAAAGCCTCTGTCCTTATAGATACGGGGGCTTGCATTTCAGTCGTTCATGAAAAATTTTTAAAAGCAGCGGTCCACGAATCTTCGGGTAAAGTCTCGAATATAAATTTTGTAAATGCCAGCGGCGGCAAAATTGGTAACGGCAAGTTTGCCAGTTTCAAATTAAGGCTGCCCGGAAAAAAACAAATTCATATTCTAGTCAAAAATGCTCTCGTCATAAATGATGCCTCGGTTCCCTCTTCTAATATATTGTTAGGTATGCCAGACCTAATCAGATACGGCACTGTAGTGAATTTGAAAGATAAATTAGTGGAATTCAAATCGCCCAAATATAAAGTTTCACTTTTGGAAAAAAAATCACTTTTTGACATGGAAAAAATCAACGGGATTTTAAGGTATACTTCTTCACCTCCCAACTCGGTAAACAAAGCTAATCAGCCTAGTATAGGAAAAAAGGAAGTAAACCATACTCGACCCCCGGTGAATATTTCCGTCAAAAAGGAAAAAAAAATCATTCCTCCAGTCCATAACTTAAAAAGTGATGATAATTGCTCGGTAAAATCATTCAAATCAAATGTAGCAGTGTTTGAAAAAAAATTAGAAAAGGGAACCGAACAGCTCATCCTAGAGCAGCCCATATCCCGTAATGTGTACAAAGCACAAATGGATAGGCTTCATGCGAAACGTTACGAAACCATAACTATTAATGATATCGATTTTTGCCCGGCATTCTGTAAAAAGAATCCGGGGGTCAAACAAAAATGTGAAGATTTATTTTGGGAATTTCGTGACGTGTTCCGCAACGTTATCGGTTGCGCGCCTAGCGGATTTGAAATTGACGCAGAAATAGACGGCATGACATCTTTTACTCGGCAGGAGCAGGTTACAAGGTCACCGGACGCGGAAAAGGCCATTATCGATAAACTCGATGAAGAGAAATGCGATAATGTGCTGGTCTTCCCGGATGAGCACGGGGTTACGCCCGTTAACTTGCTAACGCTCATGGTGGTCCCAAAAAAGGATGATGACGGTACAGTCATACCTCTAAACCAGGGGGCCCGAGTCGTAGTTGATTGCAACCGCCGTATAAATCGTATTACTAAATTCCCCGCGATGGAATGCGATAACCTGGCGCAGGTCCTCCGCAAAGCCGCACAAGCCTCTAAACGCCCGTTTTCCGTAAAATTCGACATTAGCAACGCATTTTTCCAAATCCCTTTGAAAAAGGACTTATGGAAATATTTCGGGGTTACCCATCCCAAACAAGGAGTCATGGTGTACACTAGACTGTGTCAGGGATGGGTAAGCTCCTTCGGGCAAACAACCAATCAGTTTAAAAGGATGTTTGCCAAGTTTGATGATTGGCTAATGCGTTACATGGACGACGGTTATTTGGCGTGCGAGACGTTGGAAGAATTTTTAATAGTAATGCGCAGGTTTCTAGATACCTGTCGAGTTAATAACATCACCCTTAAAGGAAAAAAAATGAAACTATTTTATAGCGAAATGAATTTCTTAGGGTCTGTTATCAAAGACGGTGTAATCGCGCCTAGTCCTCATCGCATTATCCGTACAAAAAAATTCGAAATTGAGGATATTCAGAACGTTGCGGCCCTCCGCAAGTATATCGGCATGTGCGTTTTCCTAGCACGCCACCTACACAGATCTACAGACGTTTTCACGCATCTGAGGAAGGTGGCGGGTGATAAAAATGGGAAAAAGAAAATCGAATGGGATGCCGATAATGGTTTTCTACGAAACGAGTTCGAAAATTCGAAAAAAGCATTAGACGAGTTGGTGGATCTAAACCCGTTCGACCATAACAAACCGGCTTATGTCCTGGTGGACAGTAGCAAGAATGGGTGCGGGGCGATACTATACCAAAAGGATGATAAAGATAACAATAAAATTGTGGAATTTTACTCTCGACGAAGGCCCGACAAAGAAAGAAAGTACGAGGCTTCCAGCTGTGTTTTAGAAACAGCAGGTATGACCGGTGCTTTAAATTTTTGGCGGCAGTATTTAGAAGAGTCTAAATTCCCGGTTACAGTCTTTACCGATTCCAAGAGTTTAGAAGCTATCGCAAAAAGGTTCGTCGAAAACAAAATACCGTCCGATGTTAAGCTTATCAACCGGTTTTTCGGTAGCCTGCAAGGGTTCCGGATTAAAGTGGTGTACGTCTCAGGCAAAGGGGAACTCATTCAAGGGGTAGACCTAATTAGCAGAGACGATGGCTTACCCAACTGCGCAGGCGGCTGCGACATATGCAAGCTAGCGGAAATACCCCCGGGGCAACCTGGGGTGTTCGTAAATGCGGTGTCTCAATTTTGTACCGATTTAAAAAAAAAATACCGGTTCCACGAGTGCGAGGAATCGGCTCGTATTGTGAATGGTATGCGGAAAACGGACAAAACTGAATTTGTGAAACCACCTGATGCATTTGCGGTTAACTGCGTGGTAGCTCCGGTAGTGCCCGAAAGAGCTAGGAAGTTTTCATTAGAAGAACTTTTAATGTGCCCATGGCTGTTAAGAGATTTTCAAATGAAGGATCCAGCCTACAGGGCCACCAAAAAGTTACTTGAAACCGGTGAGAGCATTCCACCTCGAAAACCCAGAATACACACCTTGATTCAGGTAAAAAAAGCTTTTTTAGAACAAGGGGTGATCAAATATTATCGCTGGGTGAAAAAAGACCGGTTTAAGGTAATACCTTTACCGGTAGAAGCGGCTAACTTGGTGGTGGCGGCGGTTCATAAATCTTTTGGATGCAGGAGTCCGACACAGCTAGCGGATATTTGTGCAAGGTTTGTGGACATGCCTAACTTGAAGGTTTTCTGTGACCAATTCTCAAAATCGTGTACTGGCTGCATACTCAGGCGGCGAGAGAACGGTGTAAAAAAACCGGTTACAAAAAAAATACCGGTGCCCACGGAAATTGGTCAGCACATCTACGTGGACGAGATGACAAGAACCGACCGTAGAGGCCAACAGTTTACTATACTGTTTGCTACGGAAGGTATATCCCGTTTCGGAATGACCCAAGCCTTTAATGGCCCACTGGATGGCGAAAAATTTGTCCAATTCATGGCTATGGCAAGGACCACACTAGCCCCGTTGCAAAGGAAAAACGTTAAAATTATTTGCCGGTGCGATGCGGCGTCACCGCATACGTCAAAAGAAACGGTAAGTAAATTGGCTAGTTTCGGCATACTGGTCGAAATATACGAAAGCTCGACTTTTTCTAAAAACGTAATTCCTGAGCATGACGCTAGATGTGGTGTTTTGTCGAAATTCCTGAATATCGCCCTCCAAAATCCAAAAATGTCTACAGACCAGGCGCTTGTATGGGCAACGCTGGAATATAACCAGTCGTTGACTAATCTAAATTGGTCTCCCGCCGAGATTTTTACCAAAAGAAGGCTGGGGGACCAATCTGATGTGGTTATTTCTAACGACGATTTAGTCACGAGGATTAATGATTGTCGCAGTAAAGCCCGTGCAACAATGGATAGGGAAAAAGAGAGGAAAAAGAAAAAAAAACAGCTCTCCTTCATTCCGTGGAACGACCGGTATTTGAATTCACCGGAAGTCCTAGCAGATTTGCAACAAAAACATACCTTTTTAAAAAAAGGGGATGTTCTGACCCTGAACGTGCCACTCGATAAAAATGAGCTGGACCGGTTGTATATTGTAAAAAAAATCGACTGGCAAAATCAGCAGTTTACCGCGCAAAAACTTAACCGACCCCAAGGCAAATTATATACAGTTGCTTTTGCGGCGGTCGCGGTGGTAAAGAGCAACGTTATCAGGATGGTTGCAATGGATGTGCGGAAAAAGAGGTGTTTAATGGCTGCTTTTGGCTGGGAGTTAACCGGTCAAGAAGTCGCTACACGTGAGCGCCATAACGAAATTCCGGTCCGCGGTAATTTGTCAATGGACTCAGGGGTCGGCACACCAGCCCCATTGTTACAGTATGACCCTCCGGAGTCGGTTCCACCAGTGCTACGTCAACCAGAATCGGTCCCGGTATATTATGAACCAGTATTTGTTCCAGAGACACCTTACACACCGGTGGAGGATAGTAATGCGTCGCTGGCTACGATACTGGATGATAATACAGTGGATAGCGCAAAGTTAAACGACTCAGATTTAAATTTCTCCAACGAAAATTTGAATTGTACACTAGTACCGGTGGACCAAACAACACCGGTTAAAGCTAGCACACCGGTCAAACAGACCCCGGAGGTGGTTGTTGATAAGAATGAGTCAAAAAATACCGTGGCAAAACGTGTTGTAGTTGGTGATCAAACAGAAGTTACAGAATTGGTCAAAACAGTACAGAATACGACACCCAAGTCGGCAACACGGCCGGCGAAAAGCAATGCAGCAGTACCCCGGCCACCACGCCAAGCAAAAAGCCGCATACTAGCAAAGGGGATTGGATTCTACAAGGATTAATTTTGGAAATATTAAAAGAAATGTGTTTTGGGATGTTCCCAGAAAACTGTAATTTAGTTTTTTTAATTATTAATCCGGCCCGATAAGTGGAGAAAATGTCCGGCGTATTAAGCATGCCAGGGCTGAACTCTCGTACGACTCGGCCAACGTCGTCGGTTATGGTGGCGCGCTCAAGAAGTCCGGTAGTTATTCGTCCTCCATCGACGGTTACGATGTTCACGGCTACGTTTGGACCGCCAGTAAATAATCGCCGACGTACTCCTTCCCCGACTGTTACATTCATTATATACATTTAAAAGCTTCCCTCTGAACAAAACATTATAAATCTTCTAGCAGAGCTCATTATACAATTGCAAAATTGTGGGAACACCCGCGCATGAGTAATATTAATATGGGTAGATGTTCGACAGAAGTATTAAAAGTGAGTGTTCAGAGGGAAGCAAATTTGTGTATGTTCTAGCGATGCCGAGCCCTAGTAAGATTTATTTGGTAAACCGCGAGCCCGGTAATTTAGCCGGCGAATAGCCTGCGAATCTTGTAACCAGCTTACTGGCATGAAGATTTGGCATAGCTCAACACCCGCGAGGTTTACAAGTTCCAAAAAATCTTTACCGGTCTGAGGGCGCCAGGCATCGCTACCGGTTATTTTATAATCAATCGTGCCATTATCGTCGGGCACAAAAATAATACGGCGATCCAAATCACAAAAATCCGAGTAATTGGCCAATGTCAAGTCAAGGTGGCAATCGGCTGCCAACTGGAGAGCAGTGCGTAGGCGAGCTTCTGGGAAATTTTTTTTAAATGGATTTATTTCAAAAGTAGTTCTATTGAAAACGAAAAATGAATCTAAAATAAAAATATTTCTAAAAAGCTTACGCACCAGCAGTTGAGCGGCACCAGGGAAAACCGGACGCGATCACCTCGCCCGATCCAAGCGGAATGAATACTGCGCAATCCTCGCTACAATCAGCGCGGGGAAATTTGCCAGGCATTCGATAAGGTATTGGGCGGGGTGCCGGTAGAAATATCCCAATATGTCTCCGAATCCCGTCGGTAAAACGCGGGCAGGGGGGCAGACAGCCAAGATAATGACGTAAACAACGGCCACACGTGAGTCGCCCTATTTTATAAACTGACACACGCACATCTAAATTTATGATTTTTTTCAAAAATTGACAATACAAAAAAAAAAACAATTTTTTTTGGCGAAACGACAAAAACCCGGAAAATGTGGCAGTTTATACCCTCGTATAGAATTGTCACCACCTAGTGGTTGCAATCGATACTCAAGCCCATTCAGGTTTTTTCGCGCCGACAAACATAAATCATCGTGCGTGGGAGTTAAAATACGGGTCACGTGCTCGGTGGGCGTGTCCGGAGTCCGAAGGTAAAACGAATAAAACCCGATCCCATCTGAAATGGTCCGATTTAGAATCTATTTTTAAATTTTTCAAATGGAACCGGCGGTGTTTGTTTGTTTACCTTTGTACACCAAATTGGACCGCCCGACATAATCTTCCGGTATAAGGAAGGTACAGGTGCCGCGCAGAAAAGGCAAACCAAACCGGCTACACTAAGTGTATAAATTTTCTTCGAAAAACGTTTTCTTGTATTTTTTTATAAAATTTACGAAAAAGTGAACTGTTACGAAAACTGGTTATAAGGCCGTATTTATACACTTTCGTAGATTCCCGTTTGCCGATAGCGTCGGTAATGTCAAAAAATTCGACGTCCATGGGGCGTTTTGATTTAAAAAGCAGCGAAAATTTTTCGCTCTCGAGCCCTGAAATGGCACTTGTGGGTGTCTCAAAGGTTTCGATCTCTTTCGGCAAAAAATAGTCATAAATTCGGAAAACTAATCGCCGAAACAAGGTCCATAGATAATTTCCAGCCAAATAAATATGAAAGGCCATGTTTGGTAAAAATTTTTTTTGGCTTTCGCGAAAAATCAAGGATTTTTTTTATGACAAAATTTAATGCCGAAAAGGAGCTTTTATGCAATTGCAACCTGCGTTGGCGATAAATTGACTCGAATTACATTAAAGTAATACGCTTTAGGTAGTTCGGTCGCTATAATTATTGAATTGGCACGTTTATTTTGAGTGGCTTGTTTTGAAAAAAAATGAGGCAACGGATAAATGAGGCGGTCAGTCAATATTGTAATAGCACCGTTTAAATTTCTTGAAAGGTTTGGCGTAAGCAGCTAGAAAGAAGGTTTGGCGTTTAGACAGTGTAATAAACCAAATACAATTTTGGTTTGATATGCGCGTTTAAATAGTTTTTGAACTTTTTTTTTGGGCAAAAGTAAGCGCAAATATCTTTGTAAGCCTATAACGGGTAAGAAATATAAACGGCATTCAAGGCGAGTGAAGATAAATGGAATTTGTTTGAAGGCAAATGTGAGGCAGTATCAGTGTCTTACAACCCTATATTATGCACCGTAAATTATAAGGCTTAGTGGATGACAGGTTAAATGTCTGAGAATTGAACTTGGCGAAAAACTGAATTAGACAAGTATTATCTTTTTGGGTTAAGTTTGTACACAACATGACTGACAAGTCCTAATTTTTTCTAAGATTTTTGGGTTTAGTTTGTACACAACATGACTGATAGGTAGAAAAGTCTACACTTTAGTAAGTTTTCACGAGAAAATTCGCCGGAAACGGATTTGGCCTAAAATATACAGTGCATAACGGGCGCATAGCAGTCTATCGATTCCCAATTTGGGGTTTTTGAAAGGACGATTCCACAAATTACAGCAGTTTGGCAGCTAGTTTACGCGCAATTTTGAAAGATCAAAGTTTTTGTCAAAAAGGGACAAAATTGTGCCCCAATCGACGGCACCAGCGTATTCGGAACAAGCTACCTGTTGTGGATCAAAATGGCACCGTTGAAATGTAGGCCGTAGGTTATTAACGCGTACGGCGAGGCCAGAAAGAGCAATTACGGTTCGAGGACGAAGCCCAGTTAAGTTCAACTCGAAAGTTCCGTGATTGAATTGCCCATTTACTTTACGAATGCGTCGCTCTTCCCGTAGAGTCGACGAAGTTTCCAGTCCAGCAACGTTCTGAAATTATATTTTATATAAATTATGAAATGTGCACGTCCAAGGGTTAATTTCCGGATTGTGTAAGTGTCAAATTTACAAAAATAAATTTCATATTCAACAAAACGATCTGTTATAGAGTGTTATAAAACGGCTAGAAGGAATTTTATTCATAAAAAAGTACATGTAAAAATCGTCCGTAAAGGCATGGTTTGAATTTGTATTTTATGTGATTAGATTTTTTTTTGAAAGTATAAGGTTTACCTTATGTTGGCCGCGAATTTCGGTTTGGAAACCGCCTAGAAGAGCACGAACGATTGTCAGCTGGCAATTGGTGTGCGTCGCATCCTAAAACAAAGGGAGTATTAAGCTTAACAAACAAAGCTCGGAGAAAATTTGTAGTCCGCCCATAGACTACACACTGTACATATTTTTTTCATATTTAAGGTGAACAATTAATGGACAAAAACAAAAAGTCATGTTCACGTTGAATAGAATTTTTTTTATTATAATTTTCGACATTTTTAGCAGATAGACGTACTAATTTTTCCACATAAAAACAATTTTCCTATAAACTTTTAAACTAGTATTTTAATTATGGAAAATTAGATTACAGTCTATACCCTCTATAAGGACCAATATTAGTATACAGTGTTAAAATATAGGTACTTTAAGTCATCTTGAGAAAAAGTTTTCAACCATGCTATTTTAAATTCTTACCCGACCTGACCCTAAGGCCATCAAAATCGTCGATTTTGCGCCATCCTTTAGGGTACATCCAGTGATCAATCCGCCAGCTTGAACGAAGGAAAATCGTGAAAACACGAGAGTCCCAAAAATGATCATAAATTGATGTCGCAAAAGGCCATGTGGATCAAAGCACATCAAATTCCCATTTAGGCGACCCGTGTACTTTTTCGTGCGAATCCAGTTGAGCAGGTCCTGAAATTTAAGAAGCGGTGGATTACTAATAACCGAGATTTTTTTTGCAAAAAAATAACCTCGAGTTATTATGAATCACTGAGTGAATTGTAGCTTAGTGTAGATTTAGCCGACCTTTTGCAAAACTGATCTTTTTGAAACATTTATCCTCTTAATATCATAAAATGATATTTAGAGAAGTTAATATTCAAAATCGAAAAGTTTGCTAAGATACAAGGCTATATTTTTGCATTTGGGTCTATAATTTAAATACCAGTGGGCTGAGAAGGCTAAGTCCGCATTTAATTTTTTGAGTTTGATTTGGCGATCGGAATAAACTGTGAACCAAGTCTTCGGACAAAAATTTGTGGAAAGCCGTCGATAGTTGTAACATGGCGTTTCCAGCAGTGCTATTCGCGAAAAACGCGAAACTTTTTCCCGTCGGCGTTCGAAAATACCCATCAGTTGCGGAAAAATGATCGGAAAAACCATGTTGAATCGCCATCGGCGTTAATTTTTGTCGGCTTAATTGTAAATTTAGATATTAACTCCCAAGGACAATTTCAGCTAAAAAAAGCGTCCAATTGGACAAACATTTTGTTTATCTTTTTTTTTTGGGAAAATAAATTCTAAATTAGTTCAATTTACTTACACAGCCGGGAGGTCTAACGCGTCTATCAAATCGAGCACAGCTTGCCGAACATCAGTCTCGAACCGGTCGTTTTCGGCATTTCGCGAACCTGCCCAAGCCCGGACACTAGAGACCGTATGCGCCGAAAAATCCATTTTTGAAGTTGCCAATACTTATCTTGACACGTCTTATCTTGACACGGTTTATCTTGACACGTTCTATCTTGACACGGTTTATCTTGACACGTTTTATCTTGACACGTTTTATTTTGACACGTTTTCCGAACAATCTTCGAATATCTTGACACGTCTTATCTTGACACTCAAACCCGGTAACAGACGTTCTAAAATAATACCATAGTTATTTTCTCTTCATGAATGTTTTTCAAGGGTTAAAAAGATTTCAAGTTTCTCTAACATTTCTTCAAAAAGCCTTCCAAACGGCCGAAATGCGTTTAAAATAAGTCGTCATCATAATAATAATATTTCGAAAATTCCGGAAAAAAAATAAATTGTCGGAATATGAGTCGTGAAGATGTGTGAACTGTGGTGCGTCGCCCGTATATTTTTGTGAACGTAATATTAGGGTCAAGTGCGTCGAGCGTTCATTGGTTGAGCTCAGCTCCCGATGAGAACGGTTTCATCACGATCATAACAAATAATGGTCAACAACTACACCGTGCCAACTATGAGTCATCTAATACCTACAATGTTACACTAAAATGCTAGGGTGTCCAAACTGAATTTCAAATTGTTATTTTTGACTTAAAATAGTCGGGAATACAATATTGTACTTTCAAATTTTTCTAAAATGTTAAATGTCAAAAACTATAACAATTATTAACAACCCGGAAAATTATAATTATTTATAATAATAATGTAATTTCACCTTGCTAAAATAAATAGCTACTCGACATATGTTACACCCTAAATCAATATCGCTCGCACTTTTGGCCAATCACAAGCCAAAAACTTCCCGCCAAAACAGATACCAATCACAACAATTCACAAAAACAGGCATTTTTTTTGTACAATTTTCGTGCCAGATCAAAAATAAGGCAGTTTAAAAAGCCACGATTTATTTTTTTTGAGAAACTTATCGATTAGCGTTACACCATGGAACTTCCACAAACAAGTTCTGAAAACGCTTGCCGGAGAAGCCGTACCTTTACGATGAATTGTGAAAGCCCGAGTTTTGTTAGAGAAAATTTACTCAGTTCTCGAGTTTTTGACGAGAGTGACGGGGAAATTAAAATATTAACAAAGGCTATCAAAATCGATAAGGAGCTTCGGGAGGTACCATCATGCTTTAGTGCCAAAGGGCACGTGGTGTTACAAAAAGCGGAAGTAAGTCATAAAATTAAAAGTGGAATTTTTTCCGAGAAAAGTGTAAAAAGACATGATTTTATGAAATTTCCTAAAAATTAGGAAACTTTTTCCGAGAAAAACTGTAAAAAGACATGATTTTATGATAATTCCTAAAAATTAGGAAACTTTTTTTTAGGGAAAAAGTGTAAAAAGACATGATTTTATTTTTTCCGTAAAATAAGCCCTGATATTGTGTTTTAGTTCGATAGTATTAGTTTATTTATTGAGCGGTTATTTAGGCTCTGTGCGCAGATTCTTTGCTACAAGTCGATTCCAAAAAGCAATCTTCAAAGGGCAAAAAGGCTACATATCGCCCGAAGGTAATGCTTTCGATTTGTTTCAACCCCGTTATTGGCAAATGGTTTTTGGCATGTAAAACCAAAATGATTCGCTCTTCCGAATTACTAAACTCTCCATTTAACTTTACGACCTCTAACCCCTACCCGGGCGATGAGAATTATGAGGCTATTGTGGATGAAGTTGAAAGTATTAATCGGGAGCTCGAAAACATGGACGAAAAAGCGCATTCATCTGCTAAAGATGACAGTATGCCGGGAATGGATGAAATATCCATCCATGCCGACGACAAGGATTTGTCGTGTTTTTCCGATAACAGTTCCGAGCGCAATTTCAAGGCAACGACCTCTAAACCAAAAAAGCGCCGCTCGCGAAAAAGTTTTTCAAAAACGAAAGACATACCTCGCTCGAGCAGCTCTTCTAGTGGTTCCCGCCGCGTGACTTCAAGTCGAAAATCGCTCTCCGTCACCACCCTGGGACGCGCCTCGTCTCGCAAGCGCCAGCATGACGTTTTGTCGACATCCGATGAGGAAGCTCGGTTTGAAGAGTACCAACGGAAAAGGGACATCAACCGCGCCAACGAGGAGCGCGAATATGAGAAGTTGCTAAATGCCAGACGAATTCGCAAAGCTAAAAAGCAAAAGCGTTAAAAACAATTTTTTTTACATAAAACTGTAACAAAAATTTCCAGAAGCTGTCTATTATCACCGCCTGCCGGATCGTCATAAGCTATTCTTAACGAATCGAAAATATTGATTTCACGATATTTCATGAAAAACATTTTTTCAAGAAATCTAGAAAAATCAATGATTTTCACAATTTTAGGGGGGGGGCACGCAATAATCAACCTAGGCTAGGTTTAGTCAACAATACC
>SCLG01001230.1:0-14852 GCA_004367875.1 Oikopleura albicans
TCATTATTAAAGAAGGTGAACTGAAAGTTGGCGATCAAGTCATATTGAAATAATACTGTATTATTATAATACATCTCAGATGTAACATCTGTTTATTTTGAAGTAATGCAGTTTTCATATCGGATTATAAAACCATAACGAAAGAATACTACGAACACAGATATGTTAGAAAATAAATATGAATATGTTTATATATTTTTGAAAAATTGGAGGCGGAAATTGAAAAGGGTTATGATCCATAACTTATGGAAAACACAGAATATTTTTTTATTTAAAACACGGAATTCTAGAAATTTGTTTTTGCCTAAATATGTTGAAGACTTCAACTCGAAGTTAGATAACAGACTAAAATGAAGACTTTTTTCGGGTGGCAGGGCAGAAATGAGATTGCGTTAAGTAAACGGATATGATCGTTGACTAAACTGCGATTTTCCAAATGAATTCGGTAGTTTTTGCTTCAGATGACTATATGAAACGTCTCTTCATCTGAGACCCTCGCATGAAAAGCTTATTTATTTGGGCTTCTTATTAGATGAAAATTTCCAAATCGAACGCTGTTCATAACACAAATCCACCGTTATATTAATAAACATTCTTTCGGTACGATGCTCCAAGATTTCGTATTTTAAATCCTAAAAACAAAGAAATGCGTAAACAACCGGGTTCAATGTGTCCTCTTGGAATGAATGCACTTAACTAAGGCTATTTTATATTATAAAAGTTTCATGCGAGAACAAATTTTTTTAGGCTGGTACCCTACCGGTTGAGTTTCATGAAAATCGGCCAAGCGTTTCTAGTATACCGGGTCGGCATATTTTAAGGTGATATAAAGACCAATTTTCCCCCTTTTTATTTTGAACTGGGGTGCCCTCTTTTCTCCCCTCTTGATAAATTTATAAAGAGGGGCACCCTAGGTCCAAATAAAGAGGGGCAAATTGGTCTTTATATCATTTGAAAATATGCCGACACGGTATACTAGAAAGGTTCGGCCGATTTTCATGAAACTCAACCGGTAGTATTTGAAAGTTTGTTTTTTCAAACCGATAATCCGTCGTTGTACCAATGTTCTCGAAATCGCCTCAATAATTCAACTCGCTGTTTAAAAGGTTTATTGCTTGCTTCGTGATCGTGTTTTATCATCATGTACCTTTTTTGAGGTCAAAAAAATCCTTGATAGTCGCACAGAGTGCGCCGTTAACGGGCAACAAGTTTTTCGAAATGCCCGCTAACGGCGCACCATATCAATTGTAAACAGCTTATCTTCTTACTTTGAACGATAAAATAGTTGTTGCGTTTGCGCGGTATGAATGTACTTGACAAGTTTTTTATCGCAAACAACCGGTAAAAATCCCGGTTAAATCTTTCTCTTTATTTGGAAAATTCGTGATTGACCTCAGGTGCCTTGAGATATTTGGGTTTGGACGCAACTTTTCGAAACCGGAAGCTAAAGTTCGCTTGAACAAATCATCATCTCCGTTAAGATTCAATATAACATATACCAGTGTTAAAAAACCTTATACAATTTAAAAGGAACATAGAGTTAAAATTATCAAATTAAACTAATACAAAATCATACAATTTGTTTCAGACCAGCAATTGAATTGCGTTAAATTACAGATATTTAGAAGTATTTTAGGGAAAATAATAATTTCAAATATTTTATATTGTTATAACCGAGAGTTTACCAGTTTGATTATAAAGTTAATAAACCATATCTGATTGTGTTTCTATAGATTAACTATAAAAATACTTAATCTTATCCTTCACCACCCCAGCCCCAGTAGCTGTTGCTGAAACCGTTAACTTTCTCAAATGAAGTTTTGGTATAAGCATTAATACCGCCATGTAGCCCCCAACGCGGTAAAGTATAATTCCATTTGTTGATGTACCCAGCGTAATGGCGAGGATTTTCCAAACATTCGTAAATATTTTTATCATTTTCGGAAATCAGATCAACATCATGAAAGAAGAAACATTGGTACCCGTCTTCAACGGCTAAAACCAGTTTTAACATTTTGTTTCCAACACGGATGTTGAGAATTTTAAAAATACACTTACAGCCCAATTCGCCAAGAAAAAGTTCAAAAAAAAAAATCCTTGCCGAATTGGGGTATGCTTGCCGAATTGGCGACGAGGACTTTACTATCAAAATTGACGACGCGATCTTTTGAGTCGAAATTCTAAGATTAATTTTAAACCTTTCTAACACCAATTTTACAATATCTGTTAAAAAATGATGTTTAAAATTCTTTAAGTGGCCTTGGACTTTAAAAAAGGTTTAAAAAGGTTTCTTTAACAGTCATGCGCATCTGGGGTAGCTAGCTACCCAATTTGCTCTAGCGCGCCAAACAATGAACGGATTTTTTTGATTATTATTTTATTTTGAAGCCCTGTTCTTCTTCTCTTACTGGGGTGATTTTCAACCTTAACCCTCGTCCTCCACGGACCCAAACGTGAAAACAATTTTCTAAAAAAAAAAATATTTTTTCCCATATAAACACGTAAAAAATTTGTTGATTTCAAATTCGTTGTCCATTTTTAATTATCACAAGCCGTTCTCTTTTTATTTAGAAATAAAGTAAAAATGAGAAGCTAGCTACCTAATATGCGCATGACTGTTAAAGTTTTGGTAAAAACTGGCTTATTAAATTTAGTGGTTAGAAATATCGTGCAAAACATTGAAAATAAATATTTTATGAATAGTTTGAAAATCACGGTTCAGTTTCATGACAATTTGTCTGTTAGGTATCGCTTGATTTCTCCAAAAATCTATTAACTCTCACCTTGCACAAAGCCGATATTTAAAAGTTTCCCGCGGTTAAACGGAACCGTATAATTAGCTAGTTGATTTATTAAGTAAAAACGAAATTGACCGTTTTGCCGAATCAATATTGGCACCATATAATAGAGCAGCCACTGTAATTGCTTTATCCGTGTTTCTTTCTTGGTGTCTCTGAATGGGACTATTATAGCAATTTTTTTAGTTTCATTGACGTAACAATCATTTGGTTTGTACTCCGCATTTTTAAAACTATCAGTCGCGTTTTAATAAATAGAGCCTCCTATAATGAGAGTAAACTAGTAACCCCTAGGGTCAAATTTGCGCATTTAATAACATACATGTAAACTCGTGTAATAATGACTAAAATCACCAGAAACTTGCTCATTTGGTACTTTTTAACCGTTGTTTACCGCTCTAGTACATCTACCCCAAAAGTTAACAAAATTAACGGAAGTTAACAAAATTTATGGAATTTAAGAAAATCCAGGAAAGTTAACAAATATCATAAAGTTTAACATAAAGTTTAATAAAAAAATTCATGGAAGTTAACACCCTTTTTTAGCCAGCGTTTTGTTCACTTCCGTATACCGGTGGTGTATTGACAAACATGCCTAATGCCAAAAACTGTCAAATAAAGCGCGAATATTTTAAAAGCGAACCGAAAACTTACGTGAGATGCATAATGTCTCTTTGAGGTGTCTCTTTGGTTGATTCGAGTGATGCCGTAAACAGCGCTGATGGTGACTCAGTCTGTATTTCAGACTACGGCCAATTAGGTGTCGCGACATGTCGTAATATCATAATTACTACACCCCCTGCGCTGTTATCTTGTCACCCGTTATCTTGCAGATTTTCCCGTTGGCTCCGTTATCTTGCAGATTTTTTTCGGCCAATTTTCCAGGAATCCCTATCTTTAAGTGTTAAGCCCTGCGCTGTTATCTTGCAGATTTCCCCGTTCGATCCGTTATCTTGCAGATTTTTGTCATGCGATAGTTGCAAGATAACAGCGCAGGGGGTGTAATATGAAACCGAAAATGAGCTTGTGTTTTTTTAACATTGTCTCCAGTCATTTTCGGTTCGCTTTTAACGTCTACGCGCTTTATTTAGCAATGCACCGTGTTTCTAGAATTTTTATCTAAAACGTTTTCCAAGTGTGCTTGCCATAAATTCTTCCCACTTTTCCAGGTCCATTTTTTCGTCCTTTGTAATATTGATATTGACCTGACCCAGAAGATTTTTCGGTTGACATACATTATATAAATAGTTTTTCAACATACTCGGACGAGTTAACTATTAACTGAGGCATGCGATTGAAACCAACCAAACCAAATCAAAAATAATAACACTGATAACAAAAACCCTACAAAACGTTTATTCAAAAAACAAAATAATTTCAAGCAATTTAACCATTTATCGGACGTTTCAGGTTGTCCAAAATAGTGTCCGATAAATGAGCATCTTCACAAAAGACGTCATTTTTTACTAGAATGACCCAATTTTGGCCAAAAAAGCGTCCGATAAATGAGCGTCCAATAAATGGTTAAGGACTGTACTTGAGGTGAATACGTATACAATCAGATAAAATATAAAATTGATCTTTATTTGTGAAAGAATTGACCCTACCACCCTTAAAATGAACTTGAATAGCGGCAAAAAAAACAAAAATCTGAGTGTCACAGATTCCTCCTGCAAAGTTGCATAATCCGAAGTTTCTGTTCTGAAAACGGCCTACTGAATGGGTTTAAAACAGCATTGTTTCGGTATTCCGTAATTTACTACTAACCTTTGAAATGAACGTCGCTCATTAAATATCCCTCTTTACAAGATTGAGTTAAAAAAAAAGTTTTTCTCTTATATATAGGAGGAATGAACTCGCAAATTGTCTATCACGTCAAATATTAAAAAAAGTAAGGTGGACGCTACTTTATAGTGAAACTTCATGTAGCTAAACTATACACTGAGGTCGCGAAGATTTTTTTATATGCCCAATGAAAATTTTAGTACCGAACACATTCCTTAACAATTTATGTCGTATTTTTTCTGTTATGAAAAATTGCACAAAGAATGTACATAAAGCACTTTAACTGTTTAATTTAAACAGTTTAAGTGCTCATAGTTTACCTAATACGTAATCATTTTAATTCAAGGTTCTTTGGTCAAACTTTTTGGGTACAGCGGGCGTCGGGAATAATTACAAATTTTTATCGTCATTATGTTCATTTGAGCAATGCCGTACAATATAATAAAATAATCGGATACTCGGTTAGAGCCGTGTAGAAAACGGGAACGGAAACGAGAATTTTGACGAATTTCATCTTTTTTGGTTATTTTCCCGGGAAAAACGCAAGATCTCAAAATAGGAAAACGTGGGTACAGGAAAAATTTGTGCGGGATTCGGTTTCGTAAGGGAAAGAGAGAGAGCGATAACGGAAAAAACCTTCCCATTTCCTACACTTGATCAGAGCTCTTGCTTTTATTTTTACAGCGCTAAAATAGTTGTGAGCAATTTAATTATGAAATTCATCAGCAACTGGAAGAAGTCCGTGGTTTGTACAGCACCGTTTCGTACTAAAATAAATGTTTCAACTTATAAACTCATAAATCACTCTTAGCGATGATACCACCTATTTCTCTGATAATTAAAGTGCAAAAAAGTATGGGGATGTAAAAAACTACTGCTAAATTTTTGGGTGCCACCCTAGCGAGCCCGCGAGTCGTAAAGACTCATCGCCGAGAGAAATCGCACACGACGACCCAGGGTGTAACTCAGTGAATTAAAAAAACTTTATCTCGTATATCTTTCGTTTTGGAGAATTGAAAACTTCGAAAATTTAAAATTTTCTTTGGCTGCAATCCACCCTACAGTGCGTCCGAGTTGTCGAGTACCGCGCTTTCTCGTTTTTAAGCTTTCATAACATGAAGTTTCGGAAAAGCGCGGTACTCGACACCTCGGACGCACTGTAGGTCGTCGTGCGCTGTACTGTATAAGCGTACTGTATAAGCGTACTGTATAAGCGTACTGTATAAGCGTACTGTATAAGCGTACTGTATAAGCGTTGCTTTTGCCGACTAGACCCCAGTTTCGTCTGCTTATATCTGAAATCTGCCTCGACCCCAACCAAATATTCATTTTTCTGCTTCTGCCATACAAATTTTGTTTGGCGGTTTATAAATGTGTCTTGACCGGGGTCCTTAGGGCGGACGACCGGTTTTTACGTACTTGGTGAGAATGGAGTAATTTCTGAGCAGGGTTCCGAGCAGGGATGTTCGTATTTAACCGCTTTTCCAGTTTTTGGATCAAGGCACATACATTCAAACATCATTGGATCATTAACTTTTTCCACCCACAATGCTGGATTATCTTCTTGACAGGAACGTGGGTAAAAATCCGCAATCATTCCTTTTATTATGATTCAAGACTTGTGTTTGATCTCTTAAAATCGATATTTTGGGCAAAATAAATTCTTCTAATATACAGGGTGCGGGCACTACCTGAAATCGCAGAAACCTGAAATCGCAGAAACCTGAAAACGCAGAAAATTTTTCTGCGTTTTCAGGTTTCTGCGTTTTCATGTTTCTGCGATTTCAGGTTTCTGCGTTTTCAGGTTTCTACTCTGAAAACGCAGAAACCTGAAATCGCAGAAAATTTTTATACAATCAATTTTTTCAAATCTCGTGATTTTTTTCAAAACACACAGGGTGTTCCATTATGTAGCAATAATTTATGCTTCACCCCGTTATGTTTCACTGTTTCTCGTCAATGCTGTTATATTTCACTTTATTTACAAAATATTTTTTTCTAAAAGCATACATGCATCTTTATATGTTAAGCCCTACGCCGTTATGTTTCACTTTTTCCCGCTCGGCTCGTTATGTTTCACTATTTTCCGATTTTTTTTTGTGAAACATACCGGCACACCCTGTGTAAATTAAAATTTTCAACAATTATGTATCAAATTATGGGTGGGCTTATATCTAGTAAATATAATCTTACTTGATTTTTTCTATTTGTATTTTAATGATAAGTCGTTATTATTTTTTGTTCACTACAGTACCTTTTTGACCAATTTCAAATTCAAACATTATTAACTTAAAGTTAAAACAAATACAGAAAAAGGATTCATACGTATTTTAATGAC
Source organism: Oikopleura albicans (assembly GCA_004367875.1). Taxonomy (NCBI): domain Eukaryota; kingdom Metazoa; phylum Chordata; class Appendicularia; order Copelata; family Oikopleuridae; genus Oikopleura; species Oikopleura albicans. The sequence goes on from SCLG01001230.1 coordinate 6,922, forward strand.
GAATTTTTCGACCCGATAACGGCGCAGTGCGTAGTTGGGGNTTAAAATTGGCTAAAAATCCCAGCTGACCGTTTTTACTTCTAGAACTATTAGACGTTAGTCAGTTTTCGACCACTTTAGGCGCTGCCGGTCAAGATTACTCACGGCGTGGGCAGTCCAGTTCGTCTCGGGTAGCCGTATTTTCAATTTCGGTTCCGTCTCTTCGGGCACACCAGCAAAATCCGGTCGATCCATGACACTGCTTTGACGAGTATACTCCGTTATCGTCACAGCTTGGGACAAATCGGCCCACCATCATTTCCTCACCATTCATTTCTGTACTGGCATCGGCTAACTCTTGGAAGCACTGGGATTTTTCAATATTGATTTCACATTCTTTCATTGAAATACATTCTCCACGGTGATTTCGAATAAACCCCTCGGCGCAGAAACAGCCAGAAACGCACACTTCAGCACAGAAAGGCTCAAGTGGACGGCCGCATTTTGGTTGGCAAGGCGAGCCGCAATTTGTGAATTTTTCATTTTCATTCCAGCACTCATTATCCCGTCCTTAAGTGTATTTTATGATTTGAGATTATAGGAACTAAAAGGTGCCCAAACCAAAGGTAAGCTTCTTGTTTATCGAATGCTACCCTTACTTGGCGCACCTAACCTGGCTATCCTTGCTTGGCATTCGTACTCTTACTTGAAACTTTGAAGTTCAACTCTTTGAAGTTCAAAGAGTCAAGTATAAAGTTCATACTCTTACGATTATAGCGTTCCTTTTTATCTTTTTTTAATCGGCTTTTACAGAAAGACGCGTAACTGTCCGCTTATCCTTTATTCCGCCGCAATTGAAAGCCACAAAATATCATAGAAACATGAACCGTATAAAATACGCAGCTCAAATAATCAATTGGTCTATCACCTTACGCCAGCAAAAAATATATAAGCGAACAGTTGCACATACTTAACTTGGTATTTTCAAAACTTTGTTTAAAACTCTCGAATTCAACTCCCGACAAGCACAATTGAGAATATCGGCATGCAGAAGTTACGGGGTAAAACTTAAGCGTGTGTTCTCCAGGTTTCCTTTACAAGAATACTCCGACTGTTATGTTATTTGATAATTCTACACGGCGCTTTACATGAATTTCCGCCATCTTTTCTCTCACATTTTAGATGGCGATATTGGATTTTTGACGTGCGGAAAGAAACTTTGGCTATCTAGAAAATATGAAAGAAAAAACGGCGGAAATTCATGTAAAAGACTGAGTAGTTGATGAAAAGTGCTAATTATTGTCTCTAAATTTCTAAATTCTCTTTACCTGCGTTCTGAGCGTTGACAGAGTAACCGCATACAAAAATCGAAACAAGAAAAGGCTTCATAATGTGAATTTATAAACACAATGTACTGATGTATTTAAAATGAAGTCCAGGTCGTTTGTTCTGCTCTATTGTTTTCCTAAAAATATATACGAGTATTTATACGTCATAATTGTCTTTACATGTTCAAAAACACAATAGTACTTTGGTCTTTGTTATGAAACAGCGGAAATTATTTTTACTATAATTATGCTAGTATTGACATTTTCAGAAGTGTACAGAAGAACGGAAACTATGAACTTAAGGGTGAGCCTCATCATACTAAACGGTCTGCTTCGGATAATTATGGCTTTCGTCAAAATGATATTTGTTTTTGTCAAAATGGACTTTGAGTTAACTCGGCCACGTTTGCGAAAATTCGTACCACAGCTAGGTTTAAAGGGATCGCCGACGGTCCCCTTTTTTAATCATCAATTTTGGGCGGCACGGATGTGATACACAGGATGCGCCGTTAAGCGCCACCTAAAATTTTTTTGAAAACCTGCCGGTTAACGGCAAGAAGACCGGTTAAAGGAGACCGGTAGGCGAAATCGCGGAAAAATGGCGACCTGCCGGTTAACGGAAAATTGATTTAGAATGGACTAAGAATTGATTAAGGCCATAAAAAGGGTTGTCAGAGTGACAGTCACACCCTTAAGTCGAGCGTTATGTTTGATTCTGATCATGGGCATGTGATCATCCGTGTTAATCCTTTTACGATACTTTGCCAATAATGCAAGTTGACTCAGAATTATGTACTTTAGTAATATTTTAGTACATAGTATATTCAGTTCTCTTTGAAAATGAAATGATTTCTACGGGATGTATCTCGGAAATTTTCTGATAATTTTTTGACGATTTTTGTTTTTGAACATCTGAAATTCGTTACCTTATTTGATACCGCAACTCTGGCAAAGGTTAATTAAAAAGCAGATACGAGGTGTATGTGTAGCGACTGGATCTCTTTCATTTATCAAATAGTAATAAAGTGCGTAGTACTATTTTAGGGTACCCCTTTTATTAAAAGATAATATGTCACCTCTGAAACGTTAGTGGTCTAAACTTAGGCTACTTCGCTAAGACATCTGACATTTGCCATACAGTGGCGTATTCTGTCCGTCAGTTGACTCCCAAGTTTTGTCCTAATTAATTTGAAAGAAAAAATTTCAGACAAAGAAGGGATTTATCACAAATACAAATAAACGGTTCCCTCACGGGTCATAACGGTTTAATATTATACAATAGAACGATTGGAAATAAAAAGGGCTGTTTGGGATGAGAATCCTACGGCCCAATGAGTAAATTTGTGAAAAAAAAATCAGGAAAGAAAGAAAAAATTAATACAAATATTGCTGTGAAGAATTGCGCATTAAAAACATTTATGATTTCTTGGAGGGCCAAATAAATACACCACCTAACCATTTGACTTAACACATTTTTTTCCGAAAAAGGGTGTTAATTCAAATGAAAATTGTTAAGTCAAATGCAAACTGTTAAGCCACATGGGTAGTGCGTAGGTTAAAACCCTGGAAAACGTTAAACAAAAAAAAGTGTTAAGTCAAATGCAAATAGACTTTTTCTCTAGATTTAAATTCCAAATTGACAAATAAAATGCTAAAAAAATTATAAAAAAATCGTTATATTTCAAATGATGTTAAAAGAGAGATTATGAAACTTGTCGATGAAAATTGGAGGAATCTGGTTTGATTATTTTAACAAAAACTTTTTGTTGTATTTTTATGTTATCAAACTCAAAAAATTTTTAACCATTTAGCCGAACAAAAAAAGGACAAAAAAAGTGTTAAGTCAACTTCAAACTGTTAAGTCAAATGCAAACTGTTAAGCCAAATGGTGTTAAGTCAGATGGTTAGGTGGTGTACTTCGTGGTTCTAAGAAAAGTTTCTACTCTTTCTGTAAAATTAAAGCCCATACAGTATAGCCCATACAGTATAGCCACTACAGTATGGGCCATACTGTATGGGGTATAATAACGCGCTTCCCGCTTTTTTAGCCTATTTCAATACAAAATTTGAGAAAGCGACATGTTATTTACCTCATACTGGGAAATTTTAAGCTACATCTGCATCATCTGAAGACCTCAGGCTGAAGTGAATAACTAATGATCGCTTACATAGTTCAACACAATTTAAATATTTACTAATTTCATGGACAATGAATCATGATTACGATTGTCATTGGCTCGAAGAATGTTGAAAATGATAATTCATTTCATATTTTGAATAGAGCAATAATTTTTCGGCACTTATCAATAAGTGAAGGTAATGTCATCAGAGAATAAAACATCGCTGCTTTTAATTGTTAAATAATAACAGTTTATTGTAATATGCAGTTACAGGCGCCAGCGCCGTAGGCGCGGAGCGTCCTGTGACTGAATTACAGGCGCGCCTATTGGCTCATGCTTTTGAATAGGCGCCTCCTATTGGCTAGCGTCCTTTACCCACGCAAACAACTCCCCGCGCTGCCTGTAATAAGGAGTAAAGGTGCCAGAGCATTTTGTCTACAGCTGTATGTTATGTTTCGTTCAAGTAAATTTTTTGTCCAAACCGTTTTCCACGATAAATTGAACGCAAATGTGATTTGAGAAAATTTAAATTTTGCACGATGTGACGTCATTTTTAAGTCGTAAAGCGTTAAATTTCGTCCCTTTAGGTTCTAAATTGAAGTAAATAATCCAGCTGATCTTAATCTATTCAACCCATTCAATTTGGAAACAATCAATATTTGTGCTGTTAAGGGCGCGCTATTTTGCGATATATAAAATAGCGCGTCAACTATTTCAAATTAAGTTTTAAAGTCGAATAAAAAATTCGTGATTTTAACAGAGTTTTAGGGACAAAATGGCCATTCCCGGACATAGAAATTAATTTGCAAAGACAAACTTTTGGAGGAAAAAAGGTCGGACAAAAAATACCATTGGACGAAAAGTAACATAGAGGAAAAGCTCTGGCAGGAGATTTTAAGGAACACTTATAGTTAGTTCGGTTACGGTTTAAGATCAAATTCGACAATTAAGTCATTTTTTGTTTGAGTTTCAACAGCCAGAGATTCTTAGTATGATTGTGATAACATGAAAAAGTTAGTACGAAAAAGTGTAAAAATGAAATTCATAAAATGTCTGTAAAGGGCTCTAGAATTTTTCGAAGGTCAAATTAAAATTGACCTTCGAAACATTCTAGATTTTGCCTCAGATTTTTCATGAAATTTATTCTTAGACTTTTTCTTACTAACTTTTTGAGTTCTACATAATTTATGGCCAAAACATAGAGGAGTATTAAATTTAAAAATTCAGAAATGGCGGAACCTCCTTTCACAATTCCATTAGCCGGTGGAACAAAATACAAAGAACGGAATCTCCAATCTGATGGAAAAGTGTCTGAAATTGGCGTCATGGAGCATCGACGGGCTATAACGGATTTTCAGTACGCTTTGGCTTTTCCAGACGAACTCTGGGATAACCGTGATGAAGTTTTCGCAACCTTGGCCGATTTTAAAATCGTCAAAGATCAAATTAAAACAGTAGAGGAACTGGCACAAGAAATGTACACTTTTTGTCAAAACGCCAAAGAGAAATACCGGTCGCTGAAAGAAACTTGTAATGATATTCAAAAAAAGGTAATAGAATATTCAAATCAGAAAAAAAAAAATTACCAGAAATTGCAATGTGAATTTCAGAGCACATTTGATTTTTTTACCCGACCCGTATTTACCCGAGGAGAAAAAATGATTACCCGTACTCAAGTCGGGTAATACCCGAGTATAATCTAACTAAAATTCCGTCTTAACTAAAATTCCGTCTTACCCGACCGAAAAAAAATGGCTACCCAACCCGTGTTCTACCCGAGTCGGGTACGGGTAATACCCGAGTTAACCCGAGTCGGGTAACCCGAGTGCCGATCTCTGGTGAATTTCACATTTAAAATATTCAATACAGTTGATGTGGTAACAAAGTGACACTTGCGTTTCCAATTTTTTTTTTGTCAAAAACTGGCACTTCGTTCCGTCACTTTTGCCTATTTTTGCCCGAAAACTTCGAAAAAGTGTCACTTGGTTCACAAATTTCACTTCCTTACATGTCACTTCGTTACCACACCAACTGTAGTTTAATTTAATAGTTGAATTTAAAAGTATTTAAATATAATTTTGGAAGTTTGAATAGTTTTGATGAAATTGATTAATTAAAAACCATTTTTATTCCAAGAAACATGGGTGTTTACCATTGGTAGATATGGTAGAAGTGGGCAAATGGAAAATTTTTCGAAACAAAAGTCGTTCTTTTGCGTAGGTTGGACATTTCAAACAGCTCTCTAGGGGCCCCGGTGGTCTTAATCAAGTTCTGAATAGTCAGATCAACGTAGTTTGAGTAGCTCTACAAGTTGGCTTTACCAGTTTTTTTTTCGAAAAATTTTAGATTTTCCCACCTCTCTAAAATTACTGAAGTAATGTATTTTTGTAATATTTTTTGTATAATAATCATTATTAGAGTTTATTACAATATATTTAGTTACTTGAAATCAATCCATCAATCAAAAAATGATGTTTCAAACAAACTACAGACAGATACAAATACAAAAAAAACAATATCCGTATTATCAAAATCAATAATAGTATGTACTTTTTTCATGAAAATAAACCAAAGATAACCCAGTGCGCCGTTATGCTTCAATTTTATCTTTCTCATTTTTATTTAAAATAGTTTTTCGGTTTGTTAACCCACGCACTACGTTCATTGCACAACCAAATTTTATATGGCCCATAGACTATGGGGCTCTTGAATTTAAAGTACTAAAACAATTTTTACTAATAACATCAAACTCGGCATAATTGTCACTCTTATCATAAGAGTCTTATAAGTGAAGATTTATTATAACAATATTATTCTGTATATCATAGCGTTAACTCCCAGGGGAAGTGCGTGTAAATAGACTTGTTTTTCGTCGATTTAAGGCATATGGAGGCCCGTAGGGTAACACGCGTATTGCTGCCCCTCAACTTTTCGAGAAAATTCGATTGACGTTATTTTTTGCGTAGGTTGGAGACTTCAAACAGCTCTCTAGGGGCCCTGGTGGCCCAAATCAATTTCTGAATAGTCAGATGGACGTAGTTTGACGAGCTCTACAACTTGGCTTTACCAATTTTTTGAATTATTGCGAATTATTGTGAATTTTAAAGTGTGTGTATAAAAACACGCATTTCCCCTACGGGTTCCCAAAAACTCCTTCCCCCTGAGAGTTAAGTAAAAATGCCACTAAGTGTCTCTTCAAAAGATATTCCGCGTTGATTTGTAGGTAGGTACCTAGTACAGAGAAATAACTTGACATCAATTTTTTTTATATAACGGGGTATACAACAGTTTGTACTCTTCTATGTAGTTTCACTTGCGCTGGGAAACATCGACTGAAAACTTACGAAGTCTTCAGCACTGAAATATATAAGAACGTTGAGCGAAAAGCGATAAAAAATTCACAAAACTTACTGATAGAGAAACAAATTTAATAAGCAAGAAAGTCGGGTTCTATAAACGGTAGTAATATAACCGTTAAGGGAAAAGGTTTACGACGTAATATGATGCAAAAATGTTCATATCATTTAATGGGGTATCACTGATACCGTATCACTCGGGTGGTTAAAAAAAATTAAATGACCATCGGAAGTTCAAACGATTAAGTAGCTTCTATTTATCAACGTTTTTACTAAAAACATGTAGTACAAATTATTGAGTCGGTACTTTGGGCCTCATTCAAACTATAGCTTTGAAAGTCCAAACAAGTTTCTTTTCGGTCTCAAGGGTTTAAAAATATAAATTTGAATATTTCATAGGATTCAAAAATAAAAAAATGACAATTTCAATCGTTTCCTGATTAGAAGGGAAGGGATTGTCCGATTGTCGGGAATTTAGCTCAATCATCCAGGGTTAGGGCCGAACTGTCTGGCTAGGAACTTCGCATCCTCCTACTTCTTCCCAAACCAGGGCAAAATTGAGGCACTCCCCGACAACATTCGGAGAATCCAGGCCACGGATAACCAAACAGGGTAAAACTGCAGGCTAACTGCTGGCCAACCCTGCAGCAGAATAACTGCAGGCTAAAACTGTCTTATTTCGCGATTGAAAAAATATATTCAATTTCAAGGAGGCTTGCCACCTTTTGTTGTAGTTGTTTTTTTGTAATAGTTGTCCATAGATCAGGCTCCGAAACCTTCAATATTGTGAAACTTATATCAAAAATTTTTATGTTTTTCGAAAAATTATCACATAAAAATTTAATCATCATTCTCTCAGCATCAGATCCGTAAAGCAGTATTTTTCTACTGAATGGCTTTTCGAGATCACTTGTATTGCGTTAAATGTCACATACATGTTACTCTCTAAGTAAATATGTCGCCAGTGTTTCCACATTTATTCAAATAAAAAACATTTTCACGTTTTTTTTAAATAAAATTTTATACGTCTGTAAAAAACCTTCGGGCAATTCAAATTATGTAGTGTTATATCAGCGGCTGAACTATTTGTCAAGTACAGTATGGGGTAAAATAACGGGCTTCTCGCTTTCTCAAATTTAGTATTCTAA
>SCLG01001231.1:0-16998 GCA_004367875.1 Oikopleura albicans
CCCCGGTCAGTTGAACGCTGATCTCCGCAAATTGGCTGTCAACATGGTAAGTTCTAGTTTTATCAAAAATTTACGGTCCATGAATTTACCAATTTTTTTTTTTAATTTAGCGAAATTCTAGCGAAATATACCAGTTTCAGCGAAATCCACCAAATTTAACAAATTTCAGCGCAATTTATCAATTTTACCGAAATTAACCAATTTTACAAAAATTCTAATTTTAACCGGTATTTACCAAACATTTATTTAGGTCCCCTTCCCCCGCCTCCACTTCTTCATGCCCGGTTTCGCCCCACTTACCTCCCGCGGTTCCCAACAGTACCGTGCCCTGACTGTTCCCGAGCTCACCCAACAGATGTTCGACGCTAAGAACATGATGGCCGCCTGCGATCCACGTCACGGACGGTAAGTCTCAATTTTTTAAATCCAATTTTTTCCACAATTTTTAAGGGTATTTCTTACGCTTATTTCGAAAAAAAAATATGAAGCAAGAAATATCGACTTTGAGTTTTAGAATTTTCGGTTTTTACAATAAAATATAACCGGTTTATTTAGCTACCTGACGGTTGCGACCATGTTCCGTGGACGTATGTCCATGAAGGAGGTTGACGAGCAAATGCTCAACATCCAAAACAAAAACAGCTCTTACTTTGTTGAGTGGATTCCCAACAATGTAAAAACCGCTGTCTGTGATATTCCACCACGTGGTCTCAAAATGTCCGCCACTTTTGTCGGAAATTCGACCGCCATCCAGGAATTGTTCAAACGTGTGTCTGAGCAATTCACAGCCATGTTCCGACGAAAGGCTTTCCTTCATTGGTACACTGGAGAAGGTAAAATTAGAATGATTTTTTAAGAACTTTTTGAAAATAATCTGGTTATAAGGTATGGACGAGATGGAATTCACTGAGGCCGAATCCAACATGAACGATTTGGTTTCTGAATACCAACAGTACCAAGACGCAACCGCCGAAGAAGAAGGCGAATTCGAAAATGAAGAAGAAGGCGATGATGCATAATTCTTTTCATCATTCAACTTTTCTGTAGGACCCACAGTTCTGGTCCTTAAAATAAAATTATCTAATAATTTGGCCAACCCCAAACAATTTGTGTCTTTATTATTTGTTCATACAGTTCATTTGATTACTAAAGGCTGCCAGATAAAAACAGCAAAAGCCAAGAATTCGTGAAGAAATGTCCCTTTTTTTATTCTTAACTCCCAGAGGCAACCCCGTGCCTTCCCCAAGGGCCCTTTTTACGACGATTTAAGACATTTTAAGAATTTTTTTTTTGTCATTTTTTATGTCGCAGCAACGTTGCCCAATTTCATTTTCACACTAAAATAAAGTTTGGTTGTAAAATAAAACAATTTTAATCGCTTTCATGAAATTTTTTAAAACCAAAGTAACATCTTTATTTCTCAAAAATATAAATGCTAAAAATCCATATTGTAGGTATTCATAAATAATATTCATCATGCTCTGATATCTACACGGTACCGTTAGGCTGTCCAAACCGAAATTTTCGTAAAACTGCGATAACGTTTGGTAGCAACCTCCAAATTAAAGTTTATTAAAAAACTGTGGTCGGTGGTGTAATAATAGGCGCACACCGCTACCACTTGTCCGGTATATTTTTGGTATAAATTACTGAAAATCACCGATTTTCAACATCCGGTTTGAGTGCCGCCCTACGCAAATAGACGTCAAAATCGGAATCTAGACCCCCATAAATTATGGGCCATAATAGGTCAGAAGTGAAATTTTGTGCAAATCCAAGACTGCTATCCAAAACGTACCAGAAATGGTAGATCCGGCACCTAGTTTCGGTGTACGGAGAATTGGGCCGTCAAGTGAAACATTTTTTACTTAAAATTTTGTGTCATTGCTGATAGTTAATTAGTTTGAGAAACCTCATCAAATAATTTGCCTAAGAACCAATCGAAAAGAAATTAGTAAAATAAAATTAGTGAATATCGTGAGAAATAGAGAATGCCAGACGAAAATACGGAACGTGGAAACTGGGATAGTCACAGGAAAGCTCATACCAATTTTACAAATCTAATTTAGGGCTTTCGTATAACCAAAATATGGGATTTTTAAAAATTGCATAAAAACAGACTTTGGAAAAGTTGGGAAAAGTTAGAAATAAGGGTCATTGGTGCCAAATAAGGGCTGCTTTTACAGTTGGTGACGTAACGAGTTGACAAAGTGAAACGAGTTTACAGTTTTTTGGCGTTTTTTTGGGCAAAAATAGGCAAAAAAGGGGCAAAGGTGACATAACGAGTTGACAAAGTGAAACGAGTTGACAGTTTTTGACGAAAAAATCGGGAACTCGTTACGTCACCAACTGTATTCGAGAAAAAGATTATTGCTCCAAATAAGGCTGTTACCATTGTTTCCTATGGACCTCTTTTATTGTTTTTTGATCCGTTTCTGGTCGGTTTTTAAAAACACGAAACCGACCCTTATTTGGCGACCCCCCGTATTAATTAATAGTGTAATATAGAGTAATTTTGTTAAAAAAAAGTATATTAAATTAGCTAAACAGTGAGTATTTATTGTCCATGATTGGGTACGCCGTCGGTCTTGGAAACATCTGGCGTTTTCCAGTCCTAGCTTATGAAAATGGCGGCGGCGGTTTTATTATTCCCTACGTCATCATGCTAGTATTTGCCGGGTTGCCAGTATTCTTTATGTCAACAGCCATAGGACAATTTTGTTCATTAGGACCGGCACAAGTTTACGGAATGGCACCGATGTTCCGGGGATTGGGCATCGCAATGGTATTCTATTCTATTATCGTTAGGCTGTTCAAACTAAATTTTAACTTTTTTAAATTTGTCGAAAATTATAAAACTTTTGAGCAGTCTATTTATAGTCGGTATCTATTATAACATGATAATTGCATACTCGTCATTTTATATGTTTGCATCTTTTACCTCGATTTTACCGTGGTCAACGTGTGATAACCATTGGAATAATTTAAATGCATCAGTTCAGGATAAAATTTATAATTCTTTGCGCTCTTGTCCGAATAAATTATTTCACTTACTTAACTCCCAGGGGAAAGTGCGTGTATATAGACACGCAACTTGTTTTTTCGTCGATTAAAGGCATATGGAGGCCCCATAGCCTATGGGCCATAGGGCAAAACGGGTGTTGCTGACCCCCTTAACTTTTCGAGAAAATTCGATTGGCGGTGTTTTTTTTGCGTAGGTTGGAGATTTCAAACAGCTCTCTAGAGGCCCTGGTGGCCCAGATCAATTTCTGAATAATCAGACTCAGTTTTACAAGCTCTACAACTTGGCTTTACCAGTTTTTTTGAATTGTTGCGAATTATTGTGAATTTTGTAAGTTCGTGTTTATTTACACGTGTTTTCCCCTTACGGGGTCCCAAAACTCCTTCCCCCTGAGAGGTAAAACTTTCCGTTAAAAAACGTGGTAAAGAGTAATTCAGGGTCATTCAGGGTCATTCAAGGTCACTTCTGCGATATTTCCGATATCCGCTATATACGGACATATCAGATATCCGTTTATGGACTAGTCCATCAGAAAATGTGTAAAGTTAATAATTCGAATTTTTTTTGAATAACCTTAATCGTTTTTTTTTATGATAGCTTCTTCATTGTCTAACATAACCCTGTCAGAACGGCACAAAGAGACTGATGAGAATCTAGAACATATTTTTCATACTGAGGGAGAATTACTGACATGGCGAATTACATCCTAAATAAGTTGGCCCTATCTGTACAACAAGTCGAGCTCATTCTTATTGTTCAAAGTTTGACTTAACAGAATATGCCAATGAAAGACTCAAACATGATTTTTGCGACATTCTAAAGGATAACCAGTTTTTAACGCAGCAACTGAACTCGAGTTGTACCGAAGGACTCGTGATTTCAAATATAAGTTAGATGAATCAAAATTTAAGATTTCTTGGAGAAATCGTTTATCCAATAAAATGTTGTATTTTTGGGTGAAGGGTACTTTCCCGAACACAAATGGTCGCAAAAAACCGTTTATGAGTACTTTTGAAAGAGTTAAAATTGTGAGAATTAGAGCAGTTATACGCGTCCGTTGCGCGACGCTTTACGGGGCTGTTTTGTCAATGATATTTAAAACTGATTTGTGTTTAAATTTGTCGTACATTTGAAACCGCGGATTTAGCATTTGATAATTTTTTCACATTTTATCGCCAAAGAATTAACAACACTATACCGGAAGTGGAGATTGTCTGCGATAGTAATTTTATAAATGGATCGTTTCATTGTCTCGATAACAACATTGGAATGTCAAGCAATTTGCATGTTATTATTCCGAAAGTTACTTTATTTCATTTATCGGACTTTATTGATATTTTCGTTGTAAAGGAGCTGGAAAGTCATTTCCCATCATCTAAGTCACTGACTGTCAACAACCAATTGTCAAAAATATCCACAGAACTAACTGCTAAAATTTGCCCAGGGCACGGTTCTAAAGCATGTATTCTATACAGTGGAATCGCCCATATCTTTACAATAATTTCATATCTTGACAGATTTTGGCACCTTTAACTCAGGCGATCGAAAAACGCAGAACTGTCCTATGACCGTGTAGAAAATAGAGTTGGTCGACATGTCGCGACAGTCGGTGTTCCCTTATTTTGACAATGATCGCATATATTGACATATTTTAAAGTGTCAAGATATAGGCGATACAACTGCAGTATTCACTCTAGAGTTAATATAGACCATAAATATAAAAGTTTTGAAAATAGAACCGTGGTTAAGAGCGACAGACAACTAAATATGTAAATTCCCCGAGCGAGTTTTTTACGAAATATGCAATGAATATGACTTCAGGGATCAATGAAACCGGTGACGTTCAGGAAATCGTTTAAAAAATAACACCCGGGTGTGCACCCGTATCATAATCTAGAGCCTGCCCAGTTATGTTAACACCAGTTATCTTAGGAAAGTGGGGGGTTATCTTAACACTTTTTGGGCCAAATTCCCTGCCCAATTACCTTAACGAAACTCTTTGAGTGTTAAGATAACTGGTAAATTTAACGATAAAATGAGCTTCATCTAGTTTATGCGTTAATGTTTGCGTGGTTTATGTGTTATTTCACAATTATCAAAGGCGTCAAATCTTCCGGAAAGGTTGTATGGTTCACAGCACTTTTCCCGTATGTTGTTTTAGTGATTTTGGTGGTTAGGGGGTGTACTTTGGAAGGCGCTTATGAAGGAATTCAATATTATATTGGCTCCAAATCCGATTTGTCAAAACTCAATGATCCGGCAGTTTGGAGAAAAGCAACTACACAAATTTTTTTCTCGTTATCGGTCGGAATGGGTGGACTAGATATATGGCTTTCAAAATGCATAAAAAATACCATGAGATGAAAAAATGAAACCAAAATAAAAACTTGGATGGTGAGCCCACATTAACAGTCATGCGCATATTGGGTAGCTAGCTACCCATTTCACTTTATTTCTAAATAAAAAGAGAACGGCTTGTGATAATTAAAAACGGACAACGGATTTTAAATCAAAATAAATTTTTTCGTTTTTATATGGGAGAAAAATATTTGTTTAGAAAATTGTTTTTNTCCCCTGGATTCCCCCACTTTATTTTTTGCATAGAGATAGCTTGGAATGTGCTCTTTCCGATAAGCTATGTTACGGCGTGGAAGCTGGAGACGTCAACGCGATTTTCAGGTTTTACGAAAGTGGCCCGTAAGTGACGCACCATAATTACGAATTTTTTTTTTTCATTTTTTTTTCTTGATTGGCCAAAAATGCATCTCCTGTGAAATTTTGGGGTCCTAGCAATGACTTTCGTTTTCGACCGTGGACAGCCTACCTAAGAACCAATCGAAAAGAAATTAGTAATGTAAAATTAGTGAACATGGTGAGAAATAGAGAATGCCAGATGAAAATACGGAACGTGGAAACTGGGACAGTCACAGGAAAGCTCATACCAATTTTACAAATCTAATTAAAAAAGCATAAAAAAGGGCTTTGAAAAAACTGGGAAAAATTAGAAATAAAGGTCATTGGCGCCAAATAAGGGCCGATTTTATTCGAGAAAAAGATAATTGCTCCACATAAGGGTCCTGCTTTTACTATTGTTTCCTATGGACCTTTTTTATTGTTTTTTGATCCGTTTGTGGCCGGTTTTTTAAAAACACGAAACCGACCCTTATTTGGCGAGCCCATGTAATAAATAATAGTGTAATATAAAATAATTTTGTTAAAAAAGTATATTAAATTAGCTTAACAGTGAGTATTTATTGTCCATGATTGGGTACGCCGTCGGTCTTGGAAACATATGGCGGTTTCCAGTCCTAGCTTATGAAAATGGCGGCGGCGGTTTTATTATTCCCTACGTCATCATGCTGGTATTTGCCGGTTTGCCAGTATTCTTTATGTCAACAGCCATTGGACAATTTTGTTCATTAGGTCCGGCAAAAGTCTACGGAATGGCACCGATGTTTCGGGGAATGGGCATCGCAATGGTATTCTATTCTATTATAGTTAGGCTGTTCAAACTAAATTTTAACTTTTTTTTTAAATTTGTAGAAAATTATAAAACTTTTGAGCAGTCTACTTATAGTCGGTATCTATTATAATATGATAATTGCATACTCGTCATTTTATATGTTTGCATCATTTACCTCGATTTTACCGTGGTCAACTTGTGATAACCATTGGAATAATTTAAATGCATCAGTTAAGGATAAAATTTATAATTCTTTGCTCTCTTGTCCGAATAAATTATTTCTCTTACTTGAAAGCTTCCGCTTAACAAAACGTGGTAGACAGTCATTCAGGGTCATTTAGGGTCATTCAGGGTCAATTAGGGTCATTAAGGGTCATTCAGGGTCACTTCTGCGATATTTCCGATATCCGCTATATACCGACATATCAGATATCCGTTTATGGACCAGTCCATCAGAAAATGTGTAGAGTTAATAATTCGAATTTTTTTTTTTGAATAACCTTAATCGGTTTAATTTTTATGATAGCTTCTGTCCTCATTTTCGAACATAACCCTGTAAGTACGGCACTCAAGAGACCGATGAGAATCTAGAACATGTTACATGCCGAATTACATACCGAATTATATCCTG
Source organism: Oikopleura albicans (assembly GCA_004367875.1). Lineage (NCBI taxonomy): Eukaryota > Metazoa > Chordata > Appendicularia > Copelata > Oikopleuridae > Oikopleura > Oikopleura albicans. The sequence continues at coordinate 7,117 of SCLG01001231.1, forward strand.
AATAAGTTGGACCTATCTGTACAACAAGTCGAGCTCATTCTTATTGTTCAAAGTTTGACTTAACAGAATACGCCAATGAAAGACTCAAACATGATTTTTGCGACATTCTAAAGGATAACCAGTTTTTAACGCAGCAAATGAATTCGAGTTGTACCGAAGGACTCGTGATTTCAATTACAAGCCACGCGGTGAGTCATTTGCGTGGCTAAAGGACGCTAGCCAATAGGAGGCGCCTATAAAAAAATCATGAGCCAATAGGCGTGTCTTGTAATTCAGTTACAGACCTTCCGCGCCTAAGGCGCTGGGGTCTGTAACTGCTTATTATAAGTTAGATGAATGAAAATTTAAGATTTCTCCGAGAAATCGTTTATCCAATAAAATGTTGTATTTTTGTATTCAAGTTTTATTGGATTTGTGGTTTCTCATTTGAGACGCTATTGATATTTTGACCCTTATTTTTCAAATTTTGAACTTCGTTTTGAAATAAAAATGAGTTAAAATTTCGAGAATTAGAGCAGTTATACGCGTCCCTTACGCGACGCTTTACGGGGCTGTTTTGTCAGTGATATTTAAAACTGATTTTTGTTTAAATTTGTCGTACATTTGAAACCGCGGATTTAGTATTTGATAATTTTTTCACATTTTATCGCCAAAGAATTAACAACACTATACCGGAAGTGGAGATCGTCTGCGATAGTAATTTTATAAATGGATCGTTTCATTGTCTCGATAACAACATTGGTACGTCAAGTAATTTGCATGTTATTATACCGAAGGTTACTTTGTTTCATTTATCGGACTTTATTGACACTTTTGTTGTCAAAGAGCTGGAAAGTCATTTCCCATCATCTAAGTCACTGACTATCAAAAACCAATTGTCAAAAATATCCACAGAACTATCTGCTAAAATTTGCCCAGGGCACGGTTGTAAAGCATGTATTTTATACATTTGTATAGATCGCCGATATCTTAACAGCTCACATATTTACAATAATTTAATATATGGACAGATTTTGGCACATCTAACTCAGGCAATCCAAATACACCTAAAACTCTGAAGGGTATTGTGACCAGAGTTGGTCGACATGTCGCGACAGTCAGCGTTCCCTTATCTTGACAATGATTCAATATATTGACATATTTTAAAGTGTCAAGATATAGCCGATACAACTGTAATTATATATGGACCATAGATATAAAAGTTTTGAAAAAAGAACCGTGGTTAAGAGCGACAGACAACTAAATATGTAAATTCCCCGAGCGAGTTTTTCACGAAATATGCAATGAATATGACATCAGGGATCAATGAAACTGGTGACGTTCAGGAAATCGTTCAAAAAATGACACCCGTATCTTAATCTAGCCCCTAACCAGTTATGTTAACACCAGTTATCTTAACAAAGTGGAGGGGTATTTGTGGACCAAACGCCATATTCAATTATCTTCCAACAAAATTTAGTAATCGTACACTCTTTGAGCACTTTGCGTGTTAAGATAACTGGTAAGTACCTAATTTAGTTACCTCTCGTTACCCAATTTAATTTTGAAATACCTCCAGTTAACTAAAGTATTAGGTAAAATAACGCGCTAAACGCTTTTTTAGTTTTCAAGCCTATTACTCAGCGTTTTACATGAATTTCCGCCATCTTTTCAAAATACAAAAGAGCATAATGAGATAGCGAGAAGCACGTTATTTTACCCTATACCGTACCAGAGGAAGGTCAAAAAACCTAGAGGGGAAATTCCGTTGAGGCTATAGCCTATAGGCAAAAATTTTTATATTTAATGTTGAAAATTACCTGAAAATTTGTTTGATTTATAATCGGTTTACAAACTCGGATTTCCCATGAGAGTTTAACGATTACATGACCAGTACAAATTTAACGATAAAATGAGCTTCATCTAGTTTATGCATTAATGTTTGCGTGGTTTATGTGTTATTTCACAATTATCAAAGGCGTCAAATCTTCCGGAAAAGTTGTATGGTTCACAGCACTTTTCCCGTATGTTGTTTTAGTGATTTTGGTGGTTAGGGGGTGTACTTTGGAAGGCGCTTATGAAGGAATTCAATATTATATTGGCTCCAAATCCGATTTGTCAAAACTTAATGATCCGGCAGTTTGGAGAAAAGCAACTACACAAATTTTTTTCTCGTTATCGGTCGGAATGGGTGGACTAGACATATGGCTTTCAAAATACCACATAAAAAATTACCATGAGACGAAAAAAACAAAAAATAAAAACTTGGATGGAGAACCCACATTAAGTAGTAAAGTACATCACTAAAGTACATTACTAAAGTACATCACTAAAGTACATCACTAAAGTACATCACTAAAGTACATCACTAAAGTATATCACTAACATAAGTATGTGGTAAGACTAAGCTACTTAGTCTGAGTAAGTTAACACTAAGTAAGTTAACAAATTATTTTGTCAATTTTGAAAAAAAAACACGTCTAAATTCAAGTAAGTTAACATTTTTTAACGGTTTCAGCACCTCCGCCTACGCACTACTTAACTGAAACAACAACTTTCAAGTAGGTAAAAAATTTTTGTATAATTTTTGTACAATTTTGTATAAATTTTGTTAACTTATTTAGGTCGGTGGTGATAGTAAAATTGAACGCTAAGGTTTAACTGTCGACCAAAAAAATTCTGGAATTGATTGGAGATTTCCAGTAACCGTAAAATGTCAAATGACAGTAAACTAAATAGGGCGTAGGCGCGATCGCTGAAAAATACTGTCACCCGTTTCAAGATAACAATTTCTCAAATTATTATTTATTTAAAAAGTATTTTAAAGCCCCACATGGTTACCTTGAGTTCCTATAATAAATTTCACAATAACTGTTGTCGGGATTCAGTCATTGTGAGTGTGACGAATTGTGCGACGAGCATTTTTGGTGGTTTTGCAATTTTCCCAGCTTTGGGTTATTTATCGCACATTGTTGGCCGTCCGGTGCCAAACGTCGTTGAAGCCAGTTTTGGGTTGGCTTTTCAAGTTTACCCAGAGGCAATTTCGAAAATGCCAGGAGCACCAATTTGGTCGATTTTGTTTTTTGTTATGTTAATCACACTCGGTATGCAATCAATGGTAAAATTACCGTTTACATTTTTATTTAACTCTTGGAGGCCACTGTGTGACAATTGTCACAATTGTCACACAACGGCCTAATTGCCCTCATATCTCTTCAAAACGGCCTCACATCAAAAATCGCTGATAGACGGGTCAAACCAAATTTCATGGAGAAAATTTTGAAACAAAAATCGGAATTTTTTCTCAAAAAAAAAACAAAAAAACTCAAAAATCTTCCTGAGATGATTTTGGAGACATGTGACGACTTTTCTATTGGTCAAGATGAATTCGTCATGCTGGAGTTCCTCGTAAAACAATTTTCGCAAAAAAATATCCCTTAAAAACGGCCATAAGTTATGTCACATCAGTTTCAGCAGTTACACTACAAGATTATACAAAGTAAATCTTTTCACAGGAGTCTTCCCATAGTCTTTGAAGACGTGACAAGTTTTTTTAGCCTACAAGTTTTGAAAAATTCACGATTAGAGTGATGAGTATTAAAATAAAATTCAGGTCTGGATTCACAATTTGCAGTTCTTGAAACTGTCATGACGTCGATGTATGATGTTTGGCCAAAGGCAATAAAATATCGGATTAGTATTCTGACGGGGTTTGCATTTAGCATGTTTCTACTTGGATTAAATTTATGTACTCAGTCCGGTTTATACTGGCTTGATCTGATGGATAATGCCGCCGCGGGTTGGGCATTACTTTTAACTGGTCTTTGTGAGACAATTGCCGTTTCTTGGTTTTATGGCGTTAGTAATCTTGTTCAGGATTGGTTGCGAACTTTTTTCACACACGTTGAATATTCAAGTACTCTGTGAAGCTGCTTTAATCGTAGTCCGAAATTTTTGTATTTAAAAAACGATTTGGACCATTAGAGTGCCATTTCACAATCATTTAACACCTGGGCTCCCGTTTTTAATCTCATGTTGCGCTCCCGACAGTGCCATATGGCACGGCTGATTAAAACTAAAGGCTCAGGCCGTGTCTAATTATTCTAATAAGTTTATGAAACCAAAATTATGTGATGGATTTTATATATTCCTTGAAATTATTATACGCGGTCAATTTTTCGTATAATAAGAGGTACAAGTATTAGTTTTAAAACCGGTAACCGGATGTCAACTTCCGGTTAATCGGAAAGTAATCCTGACACAAAATAACCGCAATAAGCATATCCCGATCCGGTATAATGATTTCGAGCTATTAGCGAAATAAATGAAAACAGTGCCAAATAGCTCTGCTGTGAGCGCAGGAGTTAAAATACATAATTTTTGGACTAACGGCCCTACGGCGCTGGGGTCTGTAACTGAATTACAAGTAACACCTATTGGGTAATGATTTTTTATAGGCGCCTCCTATTGGCTAGCGTCCTTTAGTCACGCAAATGACTCACCGCGTTGCTTGTAATACAAATTATAGCCCTATGGCCCATAGGCTATGGGCCATGAACCATTGTAATGGACGAAGTTTTCAACGTTGACCAGGATATCGAATGTATGATTGGACGCCGGTCAAAATTATGGTGGGCATACTGGGTGATTTGCTGGTCATTTGTGACACCGGTGCTTTTACTTGCAATCCTTATTTGGTCATTTGTCGAGTTTGAATCTCTTGAGTTACCTACTTGGGCACTGGCAATCAACTGGCTCATAACATTAACTGGCCTTTTATTTATTGCTTGTTGGGGAGTATATTTCATTATAACGAAAAAGGGTCGCAATTTATTTGAACCTTCATTATACTGGGGTCCAGCTTTACAAGTTCACCGAGACGAATGGTTCAAAATGAAAGCAAAAAATTTATAAATAAATTTATAAATTTAAAATTTTGATTTGATATATGTATTCATGTGCTAAAGTTAATTTAATAAACTTCTTACCTTCAAGTTAGCCACGCAATGGCGCCCCACGTGCGAGACCACGTGGGTGTCATTGTTTAAATTGTCCGCCTACGCATTTTAACTTCATCTAAGCCAACTGTAACCCTTCGACTTTTTTCTGTTTTATGAATAAGTTGTTTTGAAATACAAATTGTATTATTATAATCGAGCATATATGATGTTGCTTGATTCAAATAGTCATTAAAATCAAGAAATTCCACTTTATGTTCGGAAAATTTTCAAAAGGCTTGTTTTCCCGTGTTCAATTTTGCTAGTTTTATACCTTTTAAAACTTGAAAAGTAAAAAAAAAACGAAAAAGGAGAAAAACGGAAAAGAGGGAAAAACTGAAAAAAAACAGGGGAAATTTTCACGGTTATGGCGTTTCTCCGTTTTATGGCGCACGAGAGCATTTTACGAAAACAATTTCTTGGAAATAACCAAACGTGTAAATGTGTTTACGCGTGATTAGGAAGTTAGCAAATTCAAAACTGAGACTCCCATAAAATCACATTAATCATGACATGACTCACCTAGTTAGTAAAATATTTTTTTTCTCAAAATATAGCGTCATTTGCAAAATTTTTATTAAAAGAAATCAGATTACTGTAATCAAAATTAGAAAAAAAGAGCGTGAGAGAGAAAATAGAAAAAAAAGGAAAGATTCCGACGTGATTGGTTCGACTTATTTGAATCATCGTTTACCTGGTTATATTTGTTTTATTTCCAACGGTCACAAAAGCGAAGACAAAACCCCATTCGAATTTAGACACCATAACAAAAACAACAAACATATTTGTCCAAAAAATATTTGACATCCTTGTAGTACTTTTTTTCTGGTCGGACAGTAAATCAAAAAAAAGCAACAAAAAACGAGCAGTTTTTTTATTGGAGAGAAAAAAAAGAGAATGAAAGAAATAATTTTCTTCTTTGCGACGATTTCGGCACAATTTTTAACCAAGCAGACTTCCAACGCGTTCTTGTCGCGAGAAAGGTTAGATTTTTGAAATTTAAAATACTTTAACCCCTAAATTCATATGTAGGGGGACTTATAAATTATCAACCTATAAAAATGATAACTAGACCAAAAATGTGTTTTTGGTGGTTTTATTTTTACCGGTTGGTTTTTGCCCATTCTGAGTATCAAAATCAGATGCGCCATGATTCATGCGCCATGATCAATAAATAGTTTATTTTAATAAATAGTTTATGATAATAAATAGTTTATTAGATCCAAGCAAAGAACTTTATTTCTTGGAAAAATTATGAATTCGCCCTAAAAGTTCCGCGAGCGCATAATTTGTCATCATTTTTAATTCAATTTATTAACCCCCAAGCACGATTATTTAGCACATCCCTGAGCACGGGGCCGGACGTTTGTCCGGCTTTTCTTCTACTCTTATCTAATCGTACGTAAAATCTATAAGCAGATTTCTCTATGAGCAAATCGATGGTTCTGAATCGATTGAGCATACTCTCGAAAGCTNTCCAACCTACGCAAAAAATAACACTGTCAATCGAATTTTCTCGAAAAGTTGAGGGGGGGTCACCAATACCCGTTTTGCCCTACGGAGCCTCCATATGCCTTAAATCGACGAAAAAACCCAGTTGCGTGTCTATTTACACGCACTTCCCCCTGTGAGTTAAAATACTTTAACCCCTAAACCCATATGTAGGGGGAATTATAAATTATCAACCTAAAATGATAACTAGACCAAAAATGTGTTTTTGGTGGTTTTCTTTTTACCGACTGGTTTTTTATTTCTTGGAAAAAATAGGAATTCGCCCTTACCATAAGTTGTGAACATTTTAAATAAACGTCAGATTTCCCGAAACCGACAATTGACGGTAAATAATCGGTCGAATACGACAAATAATTTAATTGGTTATATGTTTTTCAATTGATCAATCTTCAGTGATTTTAACGAGTATAATATTTAATAAAAATAAAATAAAAAATTGTTTTAATATCGTGACAACTTCACTATACAATTTATGTATACAGTCCCTGATGCCTTGAGTGCCGCTTTTGATTTTCCCAAAACAGCGGCACTCAAGGCATCACCGGCACTCAAGGCAATGTCCCGGCACTCAAGGCAGTGTCACATTTTTTTCCTCAAAAACCCCATTTTTTTTTTCATTTTATCAGTATTATGATTATTTTTGCTTGAAAACGTGATAAATGGGATTAAAAAAATCGGTTATTGAAGTTTGTTTTTCTTTCTTTCATCGTTTGTAATCATAGGTTTATAAGTATATTTAAGGTTATTTGGCTAACGCCCTTAATGCCCTTAACAAAACGTAAACACGAAAAAAAGTTTTTTTGGGAACGTATTTTTAAAACAGAATTTGATATTTTTTGACCAATTTATGAAGATTTTTAAAGAACAAATTTTGACAAGCCAGCGCATTTTTGTTACCACTCCAGCCAAAGAGGAATTTGACCAAATTTACAACCCTGGTCCAAACTGTCTGTTCTTTTAATGCGAGCGACTTGTTTTCTATTCACATTTCTGTTGAGACGTGCAGTGAAAATTAAATATCGGTTGCGATATCGGTTAAATATCTATTGTTAAATATCGGTCTTTGATCTCTAGCTTTGAATTGATCGGCATTTTACGTAAATGACAATTTTTTTGCAAAAATTCTACTTTTAACAAAAAAATAACTCGAATTTTTTGTTATTTTCACATTTTCAAGCAAAAATCTACAATGCCAGTAAAGTTTCATAACTTCTTTTTCCACATATTTAGTTGTAGAGCACACCTTGATAAAATCTGAAAAAGCGGCACTCAAGGCATCAAATAAAAAAATCCCCAAAAAAGCGGCACTCAAGGCATCAGCGGCACTCAAGGCAGCGGCACTTAAGGCATCAGGGACTGTACTACATGTATCTTTTGGGAAATTTGGGATTATTTATGTCCCCACTATAATGAGTCACTACTAAATTGGTAGTACTAATAATCATTAATTAATTTTTTTCAGGTCTTGTAAGTTTTACACAGCATTTGTTAATAATTTATTTTTATTTCGGACAAAAGTCGTGAGTCGGAATTTGTTTTCGGCATTTGTCGAAATGCTTAATCTAAGCGCTAATATCGTCTGATGAAAACGCCGGAATGATCGAAAGTTACCCAAAATAGTTGGGCACTGAAACCTAGATTTAACGCATGTAGAAACAGTTAACTGCAGTTAAGCTCATGGCATGTATTATATTCAATAAATGCTTTAACTCCAAGGAAACCCGGATGTTATTCTTGTAATTTATACAACATCACTAAAAATACAAGTCGAGACGTCTTTTCAAATATTTTTGTGGAAGTTCAATAACACGTGAATCCATCAATCATGTAAATCATAAATTATTCGTTGGCTACGTATGCTTAATCCGAAGTAGTCATTTGGTGAAGTTTGTCGTAGGAAACGTCACGTTGAATTCGTATAAAGTTGGGCCCCATATTCATAAAAATGTACATTAATAAACCTGTCTATAAAGTTCATGTCTAAAAGTTATTTTTCGTTTTAAATTAATCTAAGGGGGTCTGCGCAGTGAGAGACAGAACTGAGTCAGTTTCTCGTGTCGTGTTTTTTTTTCTCTTATTTTTTTTACTTGAATCATTCATTTAATGAATGTGTTATAACAAAGTTATTGTTTTCGTGTTTTTGAATTTCATACACACATTTTTTATTGCAATTTAATACATTTAAATTGATTACAATAATAATAATAAAGATGATATTTAAACTTTTTTGTACTGTTTGAGATTCGGATAAAACATACGATTAAAAGATATTCTGACATATGATATATCACATAGATAGATCTGACGTCAATCTATTTTTTAATTATTTAAGTCCAGGGTGACAATTTTTTTCTGTGAACAATTTTTTTCTAAAAATGGTCGATTATTTTCCGCCAAAGGCTTAGACAAAAGGGGCTATTATAGTCCTTACTTCCAATACGGACGCTTTTTCGGCAAAAAAAGCGTTTTTTCCAATACGGACGCTGCCCTTTTTTTTGAAATTGGACCATGAATCATGGTCCATGATTCATTTCATGGTCCATGAATAGTCTCAATACGGANTTCTCTTATTGTTTTCGTGTTTTTGAATTTCATACACACATTTTTTTTTCCAATTTAATACATTCAAATTGATAACAATAATAATAATAAAGATGATATTTAAACTTTTTTGTACTGTTTGAGATTCGGATAAAACATACGATTAAAAGGTATTCTGACATATCTGACGTCAATCTATTTTTTAATTATTTAAGTCCAGGGTGACAGAACAATTTTTTTCTAAAAATGGTCGATTATTTAGTCCTTACTTCCAATACGGACGCTTTTTCGGCAAAAAAAAAAACGTTTTTTCCAATACGGACGCTGCCCTTTTTTTTGAAGTTGGACCATGATTCATTTCATGGTCCATGAATAGTCTCAATACGGACGGATTTTGCACGGAAAAATTTTAAGATTACATTCGTTACTTTCAATACGGATGTTTTTGATTCTCGAAAATTGTGGTGAATTGTCATAAAATGCCCATTTTTAACAATTTTGGCTACATTTTTTCACAAAAAGCGTCCGTATTAAGAGAAATCGTCCGTATTGAGGGCGTCTGAATTGAGACTAAGGACTGTATAAGTTANTTTTCCGCCAAACGCCTAGACAAAAGGGGCTATTATAGTCCTTACTTCCAATACGGACAATGCTTCCAATACGGACAATGCTTCCAATACGGACGCTTTTTCGGCAAAAAAAGCGTTTTTTCAAATACGGACGCTGCCTTTTTTTTTGAAATTGGACCATGATTCATTTCATGATCCATGAATAGTCTCAATACGGACGGATTTTGCACGGAAAAATTTTAAGATTACATTCGTTACTTTCAATACGGACGTTTTTGATTCTC
>SCLG01001232.1:0-14658 GCA_004367875.1 Oikopleura albicans
CCTTGAAGGATCCGTACTCCCTTCGACTTGAAAGCTGAAGCCAATTTAGTTAACTAAAGTTAAGCAAAAATCAAAGCAACCTTTTTGCGCAGGCTTAATTTGTTGAAAAGATCTAGTGAAGTATCCGACTTCGTATTTGCCTCGTCTCGGCCAATAAGCAAAGAACTGTTTGTTTGAAGTAATGGCGAGGAGACGTTTCGTTTTTGCAATTCTACCTAGCCAAATTGTTAAGTTTCAGATCTGATGTTTATTTCCTTATAGAAAATAAATGATAAATAACAAACCGTGAAATTCTCGTTGAACGTTAATCTGTTGTGTTCGGTATTGGTAGACTTTGAATGTTACGTAAAACATAAATAAAATACTTAATATGTTGCATATAGCGAAAATAATTGTTGTTATTATTGTTTCATATATAGTATTTTCTATCATGTTTAGCGGGTTTTCTGTGGACAGATCTGTTGCGGGATCTAAAAATTCTATTATAAAATTAGAAAAAAAAATTACAAAATTTTTAGTAAATACCATATGTTGAAAAACACGTTGTTCCCGAAAAATTTGTCGACAAAATTTGTCGGAAAATGTTATCGTCATCTGCATCAGAGGGTGGATCCAATCTCAAATCATCCTCTCCAAATATTACAAATCCGTTGATAACTAAAAGAGCTTCATGTTTATCGAAGTATTGGAAAAAATTTATTTACCGTTAAAAAACCAAATGGTAATGGCAATAACGATCAGTAAATTGACGCACCCAACAATTGTTTTAACCAGAAGATCTGCGATGAAAAAGATTGGTCCATTGAGAACTTAAGAAAATCTGTTACTCAATTGAAAAAAAAATTTTTGAACCAATTACCTTTAAATACAAAAATAGCAAACATCAAAGTCATGAAAATTTCAATCATTGCTAAAACCGAATATGTTACCAATTTACGTCAAAATCTGAAAAAATTCTTTTTCAAAAAAAAAAACTCAAAAAAATGTTGCAGATTTTAATCAAGCAGATCAAAAAGGTTTTGTGCATCAATTTCGTCGAAGTTTCCTTCCATTGGTGGAAAAAATTCTAAAAAAAATGAGTTAGATTAGACACAAAAAATGCAATTAATTCGTACCTTCCGCATCATGCCAAACGTCATCCTGAATAGGTAATTAGTACAAACACTGCAGGAATCAACATGATTATTGCTAGAAGTAAGATAACGAATTTCAGCCAGCACAACTGAAAATTGGTTACCGTCAAATCTTCAACTAAAACTATCAAACCTCTCTTTGCATTTCCATTATCAGATCATTATCTTCTTCCCCACTTCCGTAAGCTAAATCATGTTGGTCATCCTGAAAAAATTCTTTACAGATCTGATAATTCACAAAAAAGAATTACCTCCGGCAAATCATTATGTAGCGACCGAATAACATAATTTCGTGACATAAAGCTTCTAACATAAGGATCGCCCCCTCTCCTTCGAACGTAAGAAATCTCAGCTCTGACATCAACAATAGTATTATTATTGACAAATTCGTCGTTCAAATTGAATTGAATTAAAGACATCAGAAAAAGAAATAAATAAATGACAAACGGCGTCTAATTCACCTGAAGGTAGAAATGATTTTTTTTCAAAAAAAAATGCAGATTTTATATAGGATTTCATTTCTATTTTTAGAAACCGTGTAATTTGTTTAATTACATAGTCTTACAATTATTTGTTTTTGACTAAAAATAGTAACAGATCTGAGGTAGAATAGAAAGAATTTTGAAATTCTCTTTTGCAATAAAACTGAGTCTATTTTTAGAAACCGTGAAATTTCGTTTCAAATACAATGGTCTTGTTTATTTGAATTATTTAAAAATAGTAACAGATCTGAAGTACTACACAAATGATAAAATGTGTCCTTGTATTGTGTTTAAAAATGAATCTATTTTTAGAAACCGTGAAATTTTGTCGGAAATACAATACTTTTATTTCTTTGATAAGTCTTAAAATAGTGTCAGATTGTATCAGTAATTTATTTTTAGTATTGAGAATTTAAATATTAAACAACTGCATGTACAAAAATGAGTATTTTTGGAGTAAATAAATAAACGAACGCGCACACACCTGAATTGAAAATTGGTGTTTAATAAGCGTGACCGTTCAAAAAAAAAGTTTCGCGCTCAAATCCTTCCTAATACTTCCGCCGATCTGTCATGTTCACGTATTTCAATAATTGGAACATCTGCAATTAGTAAACTTATAGAAATATTAATCAGCTACATATCTGTAGTTGTTTGACTTCATATTAAGAATATCCGACGTTGTCCCTAGAAAAACACAGATTTGTAACAAATTTTTAAAGTTTCGGTTTTAAGCCCTTGAGCAATTTTTAGTTTTAAAGTTTGGTATATAATGAGTTTTGTGTTCTTTACAAATACATATTAATTGAAAAAAATATTTTTATTTTTTTTTCTTATTATTTTAAGAAATTTGTATTTTTGTAGACAATTGTATATTTTTTTGTTCAAATCTGCAACAGAGATTGATAACGCATTAATTTGCTATCAGAGTAGAATTTTACTACTAATTTATTTAGAAAATGTCAAATACTCATTTCAACAATGTTTTAAATGAACTATATCGGTTCCAAGGGGCAGTCAGTTTTGTAACCGATTGGCTTCGACATGCTTGCAATAATTTCGAAGAGAATATTTCTCTCAACAGCGTCATTTTAGCAGAGGATTTCGAAAAACGGGAAATTATTTTTCTAATAAGTAAGTTTGAACCTGTTATACTAAACTCATACTAGTTGATAAGGAAACGCGGTGGAAAATCGACGCACGGAACTCGTCCACGCTTTACATGGTTTAGAACAAACAGCTTGGCAAATTGAAGTTTTGAATCAACCATTGGGTCCTGATCCGGATGCTATGAGTTCAAGTGATAGAAATGACGTCGATATGTCTGTAAGTAATTATTAATCAACAGATTTGTTTATGACTTCGTTTAATCTTCTTTTTCGATTTCAAACATTTTTGTCATTTTTAACACGGCAGATTAAGGACAATCTGAACGTAATCAGTAAACAAAACTTGCGTTAAATTATTTTTTTTTTATAAAATAAAAAGAGTATAACAGATCCGTATACAATTATAAGTCATTTATGACACATATCGTTTAGGAAGTTGACACATATGTTGTGCTTGATCCCGTGCAAGATAACAACCAAATGGAAAACCTGTTTGTTAACGATTCAGCGTTCGATACTCGAATATTCGCTGAGCTTAAAACGGTTCCAAACCGAGAAGAATCGGTGAGTTTAAATTGAAAAAAATGGATTTGCGAAACACATAAGTGACTATGCTTACCAAAAAACATGGGCGGAATTTTGAAATAAGGGTTAATTTTTTTGTCACTTTTGAGCGTATAGACTACTATTTAACGTGCGAATCTGAGTTTGAAATAGTACATTTTTAGGAGCAAAGAGACGAATAGAAAAGACACAGAATTATGGAAGAGATTTTTAAAGTGTAAGAATTTTTTATATTGAATTTTTTTGTTTTTGTGGGCTAACAAATACCTTTTTAGGACCTGTTCGATTATTTCCTGCATAAAAGTAGTTAGATTTAAGTATTTTAATGTTTATTTTTTATTTTTCAAGAAAATGTCTAAAATCAGTAAAACTAGTAAAAATACATCAAATTATCATCGCGAATTTGTAACCGATTTGCTTAAAAAATGGCAGACTCAAGCAAAAAAATTTCAATCGACCTCAACAGGTGCATACAAAGAACTGCGTACATACATCACAGATCACGTGACAGATATATCCAAAGATGAAAAACAGAAATTGCACAAAATACTTAGTAAGTTCTATCTTTCTTTGATAAAATTTCATCTTCTTTTGAACAATAAAAATAGATTATTTATTAATATATTTACAAAGTTTTTTTTTATGAATTCTTGTTAACAAATTATACCCATATTCTTAAAAGATTATTCGCAAACTTCAGTTAAGATTCTTTATGTTTTTAATTAAATATTTATTTTAAGCCGATCACGTGGATCACATGGAAGTACAAATAACGGCTCGTCTCGAATCAGTGGATTCTTTGGCAACTCACATGCTCGAAACTCTTAGCGACGACGAATCTTTTTCTGATGCTATTTGCTCCGAAGATGACGACAGATCTGATGAAAAATCAGCGGCGGATGACATCCCGTCAAGTTCATCCGGCACAAATGGAGAATCTGACAGCGAAAATTACTTCGATTTTTATGAATAACTGTTGATTTATACTTTGATCATAACAACTTTTGCAAACAATTTCCTAATTTGTTATTTCATTCTTTTTGCTGTTTTTTCTTACTTTTCCTGGTGATTTTATATTAGTTGTTAATTTGTATGCAAATCTTTATCAGATTGACAAATTAATAAAAAAGTCTTTGTTTTAATTTAGACGTGTTGTTATGGAACGCTATAAAGCAAAATTTGCAATTTTTCCGCACGAAAATGATTATTCATATTTTTTGTTGGCAATGATCCGTTTGAATGACAAAGCAGGTACAAATTTGCGACAAATATTGGAATATACGCGGTCTGGCATCAAAAATGTTTCGTTCATGAATTCGTTTTTCGAAGAGTTGAGTCGATTCAGAGCAAATTATGTTCTTACAAAAGCAAATATTGAGACCGTTTATAACGTGAAATTTTGCGAAATAAAAACACCAAAAATTGTTCGAGAAAACTTAAGGTTAGAATATATTGATGAACCTACATGGTGTAAGCAAATTATTTTTCACAGTAAAGATCATGTTGGAGTCTATTATTATAACAAAATAGATAAAAACTCCGTTTTCGCTAAAGGAGTCAGCAGCAGATCTGTATGGTCAAACGGTCATAATAATGCTTTGATCAAATTTTATTCTTTCGCGGATCTGTTAGATTTTTGTAACATTCAAACACACCCAACATCTAACTTTACTTTGAGTAATATACGGATTATCCAAGGCCAAATCAAAAAAGATATCCATATCTATCAAAAAGAAGATAATCGGGTCTACCATTATTATAAACCAGCAAGACTGAAGTACTCGGATCCTCTTAACATTTTTCTGAAAGATATTGATTCAATTGACGTTGATTCTGTTATAACAGATCTGTGGCTAATCTGTAATCCGAGTTTTGTAACACAAATGTTCACATGTACCATAACTCCAAATTGCAAATTCACGTTTGATCGGGAAATATATTTAAAAGAACATGAAGCTGTTTGTGAAAAAAACTCACACCAAACAGTCACGGCCGATCTTGTCGAATATGGCAAAGATATAAGTTTCGTTGCTCAAATGTGTAATGCTGGCTATTTACCAGCTGAAGCGCGAACTTTTCGGAAACGTTTTTTCTGTGCTTTCGACATAGAAACGTTTGAACAAATGACAGAAAAACAAACGAAACAAACAATTATACATGCACATCATCGTTTGTTGAGTATTGGTGTGGGTAGTAATGACGGGGACGAAATTTGTTTGGTCCGAAAAGATGATTCTCATGAAGCTGTGGAACACATTATCCGCGAATTTGTCGACCAATTAGAAAATTTGGCAGACAAACAAGAAACAAAAATTCCGTCATATTTTTACGACTCGTTAGATCAAATATCGGATGACACAAATGATTTCGATATTCCAAAACCGAAACGCTCAGAGCTGTCAAAACTACGCATTAATCTGGCGAAATATCTAAAATTGGATGTTTTTGGTTTTAATTCGGGTAAGATAAGAAAAAAAAATCGGATTAAGATTCTTTACGGATTTTATTTTTAGCCAAATTTGATTTAACCGTTTTGGCTCCTTATCTGTTACCTGAACTGCAGCGGCGATATGGTGATGTGAAACTTTTGAAAAAGGGTAATTCGTATTTTTCCGTGGAATGCGAAAAATTCATTTTCAAAGACGCGCTTTTATTTACTTCACCAACGAATCTGTCGGGATATCTGAAACAGAATGGTGTAACCGAAACAAAAAGTATTTGGCCGTATGGGTTATTTCACACTGTTGAAGACTTGAATAATTGCAAAACGTTTCCCGATTACAGCGCGTTCTACTCTGAACTGCGTGATACAAATGTGAGTTTAGATGCGTATGAAAATGCCAGATCTGAATATAATCGTCGATGTTCTCTTCCAGAAGACCATCCAGATCATATGTGTCAGATGAAAGATTGGTTGATATTTTACAACCTGCTGGACTGCGTACCTTTATCTAAAGCGATCGAAAAATCATTTGCTTCGTTTTTCACTGTTTTTGGTATTGATCCGTCAACGTGTTTGAGTCTTCCCAAATTTGCCCAATTATGCGTGTTTAAAAATTTCGATGCAAATTCGGCATTTTGCTTTTCATTTGGCAGAAAAATGGATGATCTTCGACAATTATTCCGTCAAAATATTATAGGCGGTTTGGTCAACGTTTATTCCAGATATACAGATCTGCGGCTAAATCAAGGAACTTTACCAAACGCTGCTGTTTGTGCTCCGAATGGAGAAAAATTTACGAAAATTGCATTTTATGATTTCAACGCTTTGTATCTGTGGAGTCAATCACAAAGCTTTCCGACAACACCTGGTAAGATTAGAAAAAAATAACATGACTTTGTCTGAAATATCAGGCTACAAATCTGCCGTTAATCTGATTAATGATATTTAGGAATATTATGGAAACTGAGTTCCAATAAGCGTTATTTTCGCAAAGAAGTGATGTCTTATGGAAATTCATTAGAAGCGTTGCAGTGGTTGTATTTTATTGAACAAACATGTCCAAACTTGCTCAAATCTGATGGTTCACGGGCTAAATTAGAACATCAATACTATCGCGGAGAACACCAAATCAATGATTATAAAATTGATGGATTTGCATCAGTTGATGGTCAAAATATCTTTTACGAATATTTGGGGTGTTATTGGCATCCTTGTCCAATTTGTGGAATTTGTGAGAAAGATGATGGTTGGGACAGAAAAAAAGAATTTCTCTCGCAAAATGGTAAACTTATTTTTATTCGGGGTTGTGTTTGGCAAAAGGAATTATATAAACACAAAAAACTTATGACGCCAGATCTGCCGCTAATTATGCAGACATTTGGTAGAGAAGAACATATTATCGAAGGTATCCGTGACGAATCGCTTTACGGATTTGTTGTTGCAGATTTGACAACGCCAGAAGACGTTTATGATGATATAAAATGGCTCAATTTTCCACCGGTAATTAAAAGGTAAATATTAATAAGCAGAATATCTGAAACAGAAAACTAAACAAAAAAAAAATAGATTTCACATAAATGAAGAGCATCTGTCGGATTACATGAAAAGTCGCGTTGAAGCTGAAAATGTCAAACTTCCGCGTCAAACTGTCGTACAAACGTATAATGGTGAACAACTTCTGCTATTTACGCCGTTGGTCTCGTTTTACATGAAAATCGGCATATCAGTTACAAATATCACACAATTCATACAATACAAACCTGAGATAGTTTTGAAAGATTTTGTCAACAAAATAACGGAAGGGCGAATAGCTGCTATTGAGCAAAAGAACAGTACACTTGGACTTGCATTTAAAATTGTTGGTAATAGGTTGGTTAATAAGAAAACAAAAATGTTGCAGATTAGTCACGAATCTATATATTTTAGTGGCTATGGAAAAATGGGTGAAAGAATTGATCGAACAAAAACAGTATTGGGAGGTGATCATAAATTACAGCGCTGTTCAAAATCTCCTTTGTTCCGATCTGAAAACGTTTTGTCGATGGAAAATGGGGAACACAATCTTGTGGAAATAGATATGTTACCGCGTAGGGTTATTGATGACAAACCCTTGGTTATGGCTGTTGCTATTCTGCAGCATTCGAAATTACTGTTTTTACGATTCGTATACGAAATTTTACACAAATTTGTTGAACGAGATTCGATCAAACTAAATTACGCGGACACAGATTCGCTTTGTATTTGTAAGTTAATTTTTAACTAAATGTCAAAAAATAAGTAAGACATTCAGCTTTCACTAAAACGGGTCGTACGTCTGATAACACACGTCTTAACGCTATGAAAACGACATTTCTGCCGCTGATTAAACCAGATCTAATGGATGAGTTTTTGAGCGTGTGGGACCAATGGTTTGTACTGGAAGACACTGTTCGAGACGAAAAAACCCCGGGCAAACTGAAAGGTAAATAAATCAAACATCTTTAACAGATTTGCCGCCGATTGTATTTTTTTTCTCAAAAATTCCACCAATGTTTTATTTAGTTGAATGGGAAACGAATAATGGGTGCATAATAGCTTTGTGCAACAAAATGTACCACTGTTTTGACGAAAATACGCAGACTGAAAAACGTTCAAGCAAGGGTATACCTCATTATATCAAACTGGAACAAGAACAATTCAAAGAATGTCTGTTTGGTGAATCGGAGCGTAATATGGTAAAAATCAGAAGTCTCCGCATGGATAATCAAAATAACATGTGCCGGATGAGTACACACAAGCGGGGCCTATCCGATATATTTTTCAAACTACAAGTCGCAGAAGACAAAATTAGTTGCACACCTTTAAAAGAAAACGGTAAAATTTTGTAAAATGGGATTTACTGAAATTGAAAAGAGAGATCTGCAATCACTTTTAGATCCGGATCAGAAAATTATACAGATTAGAGACGAAGAACTACCTAAATCGGTAATACACTTTTTATCAACAAAAGATTTATTAAGAAGAGTACGAGATTATGGTTTATTTCCTCTTAAACATTTACATAAAAAACACCGATCAGAAAACATCATTTTATCGAAATTTTACCATTCTAATTTTTCTTTGTACAAATTTGTAGATTTGATTTTAGAAATAATTTCCCCTCCATTTACATTAACTATCGATTTTTCTTTTTTAATTAAAAACCCTCAACTGACATCGGAAACAGATCTGCCCGATTTTCGATTTGTATTTGCTCAAAGATCTACTGCAGTAAAATCGTGCCAAATTTATAATACACGTGATGCAGATCTGTTACTAGACTTTTTAAAACCGTTATCTGACTCAGATTTGCTGCATTTATGCTACACTACACACAAAAACCAATCATGTTTTGATAAATCAGGGTATATTGCCGAGCGTCTTCTAACATCGGTAATTTTTCTGTCAAAAATCAGTAACTTGAAAGTACCAATACCCTTTGAATAAAATTTGCGTGTTTTTTTTTTGTGTGTTTTGTTCAATCATGTTTATATTCAATTTATACTTGCTCGATATAATTGATAATAATAAATTTTACATTGAATCAAATAAAAGTTGTTTGTTTATTAATTTCAAAATGTTTATTATAAAGAAATTATAATGAGTGATTACAGAATTGTTTTTTCGACGACGTGAAATTTGTCGATTGTCGTTTTAATATTGTTGACCGTCCATACAACTAATTAATAAAGTTAGCATCATGTACGTCAAATTTACAGGAATATTTTTGACAGATCTGAAACAAATTTGAATACAGATTTGTGTGAATATTTACCTAATGTATATGAGTCTGTGAAACCATCCATTGTTGTAGTTGTCAAATTGACACCGATCCAACCCTGTTCCGTTTCTTCTCCTTCAAATTTATGCGCATAAATAATATTGTTTTTGAAACTGGAAATATGATGTTGTTTAGAACCTTCAATATTTGTCAGCTTCCCAATTGTATCGTAAAATTTATGAAAAGGCCAAATCGGGTAATTATTGTCAATTTTCATCGGGTAACCATGACACGGATTCCCGTTCAATGTGATTGTTATTTCTTTGATTTTGTCATTTTTAAAATTGGTTGCAGTTTGTTTGAGACTTCCGGTTATGGCGTGTGATGGAGCAATTGCCATAAATATATAATCGGGCGTATTTCCACCCTTTATATTGTCGAACCGAATTGATTGCTCTTTGATTGGCAGTGTTTTATATAACACACTGCATTCATCGTAAACGTATGGTATAACAGTCTCTTCTAATCGGTCAAAATAAGAACGTAACGCGGGTGACGATACATATTCCACTTGCGCAAAAACATCTTTTAATTCCAAAACAGTACCTTTAAGGGAATTATCGTTAGAAGATTGATCAACAAGTAAAGTTGAAAATTCTGCTGGTAATCGGTCAAATGATAATTTAAGTTCCACATTTGGAGGTAAGGGCTTTTTCAAGTTTCACTAATAAAATTTCTGTTATTAATGCCGTTAATAATTTGATAATAATCTTCAACAGATCTGCAGAAATCTAAAGTAAATTTTTTACGAATATTGAGCATTGTTAAAAAAAAATATTAACAGATCTACAATAATTAAAATGATATTTTGTTAATATTATGCCTTGTTCTAAAACAAGTTTAGTACCAGATCTGAAAAAAAAATCATTTTTTCTAGAATATAGTTTGAAACTCTATCTTGCAATCGTTTAAGAATCCTGCTGACGGTGTAAGAATAAATTCGTAAATATAACTGTTGTTCTGGTTTGGTATACTTGCACGTCTATGGGCCACGATTTTTGGTTGTTCCTCATTTGTTCGAGTTTCATAGGAATAATCATCCCAATATCCTTCCATACCATAAATTGACGTAACGTATTCACGATTGAAGTTTCCTTGCTTTATTATCCAGTCGTTTAAGAAAAACTCTCCCCTGAAAAAATATTTGAGTCAAATTAATCAAATTTCATCGTGTAAATCTTACTTTGCTTTGTTAGACGAAACCAATTGCGAGTTAATTTCAATATCCAAAATTGAAAATGGTTTTTGTGCGAAACCATTGTCAGGTATATACACATCCGGTAGTTCAATTGTGAAATGTATTGCAATCTTGTTTTTAAGCAAGCACAAGTTTGGATCGCTTTCGAAAACAAAACTTAGTTTTTCTGATCGATTGTCACGTGGATAATGACGTTTAACAACTTTGTTATCAACAACGGTATCATTCAATTCCATCACTAAATAGAAAAAATATTTATTGACTAAATCACCAATGGTTTATTATTTAATAGAAGAGATGTGAAAGCAGAATACGTTTGTTACGCAACAAGTTGTCAGAAAATATAGATAAACAGTGAGATAGGGTATATTGACGGCGATAACATAAGAAAAAGATGCAATAAAAACCACACATATTTGAACCTTCTGCTTGAAGGCGTGGCGTTTGCTTTATAGTGAAAGACGCACTGTACTTTTTAATAAATTTGAGAAAAATTGTTGGCTTACAACCCCAAGCATTAATATCACAGCCTAAACTGTCATATATTTCAATTGTTTTATTATCCAGAAAATTTACACCAATCCAATGGCTACCAGATTGATTACTATAATCGAGGTTCAAAATGAATGATATAGGAGTTCGTGTTACGTCCACGTGCGATAAAAAATCCTGTGGAATAACACCAATAAAATTTGGAAAATTTTTAAAGAACTTTGTTAGAAAAACAGAATCTAATCCTTCTTTGTTTTTTTTGACTTCTTTGTATTTGTTTTTGAGACATCGACTTTTATATGTTGACGTTTCTTTTTTTGCGGCTTTCCATTTCCGGTTTGTTTTGACGGTTTCCATTTTTTACCAAGTTTTTTATTCAGAGACATACTAAATCCCACCATAAAATGATTCTTTTATTTCCAGTTGTATAAAGGCTGTAGTTGGTATAATTATCTCTCCGCTCTCTTGATCTCTCAAAGTTATTATGGCCGTTTCCAGGTTGCGAAATCTTATTATATAGCTGTGATCATCGTAGGCGTAATGATTGATAATAGTTTGCCTTGCAGGCAAAACAAAGACTGTTAAAATCTGGCTTGCATTACCTTCACTCATTGTTATGATATTGCTGTGTAATTCGATCATAATTGGTTTTGAATAAGAGATTGGCAATATTGCGTTAAATTGTTTGAAACTAATTTGCCAATCAGTATCATCGTCCAAGTAAACATTAGGGAAAGTAAATAAAGATTCAGAACCACGAGGTTGATATTTAAGATTAAATATCATTTTTGGTCACCAAGTTCAATTCCCAATAATATTTGATTCCAGGGATATCTTCACCATTAATATTTTCAATTTTATACCATATACGACCAGCTGATTGACGTACTTCTCTTATTCTATATAAAACAGAGCTCCAACGTTGAGTATAACCTTTTTCAAATTGAGCTTTATCTTTTAAAATTCGAACAATATAACCAACTTCCAATCTCGGTTTGGCTTCTAAATGAATGTCCGGGAACATTTTCTTAAATACATCATCTGCATTTTTAGTTGTCACTTGACTGGGAGGCATACCAATTGACCGATGTGGAGTATTATTGTAGTTGTGAATAAATTGGGTCAAAACATCAGTCCATTTTTTTGTTTTATTTTTAACAAAGTATTTTTGCAACTTTGTTTTGATAGTTTGGTTCAGTCTCTCAACCATACTTGCTTTCATTTTGGTTTTGATGCTGTAGTGGTGAATAGCAAATTGATCGAGCACTTCACGGACATTTTTGTTATAAAATTCCAGACCTTCATCAGTAATAATTGTATTTGGATAAAATTCGAGTTCAGATAAGATAGAGTATAATTCTTTAGACACGGAAAATTTATCTTTCTTTTTCAATGCCCGCGCGTATGCCATTTTGCTAAAGCAATCCATTACGATAAGAATATAGCCATAGCCATTATTAGCATGCTTGTAATCTGATTGCGTATATTCAATCAAGTCAGCCATAAAAATTTGACTTGGAAAATGTACAATTAATCGTCGCCGTGGAAATTTTTTTTTGATAATTCGACGATGTAAACTATGTGTGGTGTTATGCCGCAAAAAGTCGGCAATTTTAGCTGTATAATTCGGTATGCTCTTAATTTTGTTGTATAACTTTTCGAGGTCGTTTTCTACGGAGTCGATGTTTTTGGAACCATCTTGATCGTTCCCGTTCTTCTCGGATATTTTCCCAATTTTGTTTGATTGATTCGAGACCAAGGAGTTCGTTTTCATCAGCGCTGTTTGACTCGTCTTTTGAACTTGATTCGACGACGTCAGTATTTTTGGATTTTTCATTGTCCGACTTTCTGTCGTCAACTTTTGAACTGCTGAAGTCACCTGAGAGTTCACTTGATTTTTGCTGGTCACTGCATGTATATTCCTGCGATTTGATTGACTCCGAGTCCTCAGACGAGAAACTCTGGTTCCACCATTCATCATCCGGCGTCGATAATTTTGTGGTTTCGATGTCGACATGTTTGACCGCAACTGGTTTCTCTGTTCTCGAATTTGACGTCTCGTTTTCATTTAGAGTAGCTTCAAAGCAACTTCCCGAAGTTATTANTTTGATCTGCTTGATTAAAATCTGCAACAATGTTTTATTGTTTTTTATTTTTTTGAAAATGAATATTTTTCAGATTTTGACGCAAACTGGTTACAGATTCGGTTACAGAAATGATTGATATTTTCATCACTCTCATGTTTGCTGTTTTTGTATTCAAAGGTAATTGTTTCGAAAATAAAATTTTTCAATTGGATCACAGATTTTATTCAGTTCTCAATGGATCAATCTTTTTTATCGCAGATCTTCTGGTTAAAACAATTGTTGGTTGCGTCAATTTACTGATCGCTATAGCCATTACCACTTGGTTTTTTAACGGTAAACAAATTTGTTCTAATACTTTGGATAAACATAAAGTTTTTTAAGTTATCAACGGATTTGTATTATTATCTGGAGAGGATGATTTGAGTTTGGATTCACCCAATGTTGCAGATGAAGATAACATTTTCAGACATATCTTGTCAACAAAATTTTCTGAAACCACGTGTTTCTCAACATATGGTATTTACAATTATATATATTTTTTTCTAATTTTATGATATACTTTTAAGATTCCGCAACAGATCTGTCTACAGAAAACCCACTAAACATAATACAAAATACTATATATGAAACAATAATAACAATAATTATTTTTGCTATACGCAACATATTAAGTATTTTACTTATGTTTTATGTTACATTCAAAGTCTACCAATACCGAAATCAACAGATTAACGTACAACGAGAACTTCACGGTTTGTCATATTACATTAATTTTCTAATAAGCAAAAAAATATCAGATCTGAAACTTAAAAATTTGGCTAGGTAGAAATGCAAAAACGCAACGTCTCCTCGCCATTACTTCAAACAAACAGTTCTTTGCTTATTGGCCTAGACGAGGCAAATACGAAGTCGGATACTTCAATAGATCTTTTCAACAAATTAAGCCTGCGCAAAAAGGTTGCTTTGATTTTCGCTAAACTTTAGTTAACTAAATTGGGTTCAGCTTTCAAGTCGAAGGGAGTACGGATCCTTCAAGGTGGTATGATTATCAAAGATGATGCCGATATTGCTCGCCTCGAGGAAACAATCTGTGATTTGCATCTGTCGTGATTTTGTTTACTTTGCTGGCACTAATTTTTTCCGGCGCTAATTGTTCACAATTTTTATTTACTTTTCTGGCACTAATATTAACGGCGCTAATTTTGCACAATTTTGTCTCACGTGCGAAATTAGAACATCAATTTTATCGAGGAGAACACCACATCAATGATTTTTAAATTGATGGATTTGCATCAGTTGATGGTCAAAATATCTTTTACGAATACTTGGGATGTTATTGGCATCCTTGTCC
>SCLG01001234.1:0-14171 GCA_004367875.1 Oikopleura albicans
CATTTGAAAAATAAAAATAGTTTTAAAATATATATATATATAATCGAAAAAAACTGCCGGTTAACGGATACATGCGTGGGCGTTTTTACTGGAAAACTTTTTACCAAAAAACTGCCGGTTAACGGCAAATAGCGTAGGCGCGTTCGGTTAACGTGGTGCCGGTTAACGGCGCACCCTGTGTATATTAAGTTTTTTACACCGCTTGCGGTTTGTCAGGCCACTTTCCAAAACCGGCCCGATAAACCCTGAGGCCGTTAGCGGAATAGCTGGAAAAGGTGACATGATAAACGCAAAAACGGGGAATTTATGTACAGTGGTGACTCGCTTAAGTGACGCAAAAAATTGGCCAAAAACGCGTCACTTAAGGGAGTCGCGTCACTTAAGGGAGTCCTGGTACTTAAAGGGCTATTTTTTGGATAAAAACGACATTTTTGTTAATATTTACTCGTTTTTTAGCTTGAAAACAACTTGTTCGTTCATTTGTGTTCATTGTTATTTAAGAAAGTCGGTGATTGACGCTTGTTTGGTAGTCTTTTTGATGGGTTACAATTCTCCGCTGGTTGTACCGACAACAACATTTTTTTCCTGTACTATTCTGATTCCACATTGTTACTAAAATCTTCCTCTGTGAGGAAAAGTTCTGCCAACAATTCAGCCTGTTTTTTTACCTTCGCCATAGGGTGAGTCAGCTCGTCAGGAAAACATGTATCCCTTATCATATGGCCCATATGATATGGGGAATATGTTAAAATCAGACTTTTTGTAGCATTTTTTTTTGTCCTTTTAGGCGCCTGGTAGTTAATTGTCAATTTTGCGTTATTTAATTTTTTATTTACTGGATCAAACTGTTTTAGATAGGGAACTTTTTTATTTTAAGACCTTCAAAAATGACCTGACTCACCCTACTTCGCAACTTGTCTTCGGTTTACAGGGCGGTTAAAACGACCACTTTATAAGGGTTATTTTAAATCAATCGTTGTGCGACTTGTGTGCCACAGCAGAAATTTTTAGGGTAAAAATGTGAAGCCACTTACTTATCTCACCTGTCTGTTTGGTAACCCTCAACTGAATATTTCCGCGACCCTGGTAAATGTCTCCTGCGGATAATCCTCAATTTGTCAATCATAAATTGCAATATTTGTTTTTTGTTATCAAATGTTAGACGTATACGGTATACCACCCGAGTTTGGTGTCGAAAAAAATATTTGGCATAATCAATGAACACAATATGAACAGTTTTATAGAATGAATGTTTTATAAAATGTACTTATAAGATTATAAAACATCTAGAGAAAATCTAGATTCTTTATTTTTTTTTGTAAACAAAAATCGGAAAAAAACCGAAAAAAATTATCTGGAAATATTTTGTTTTCAAGCTAAATAAGATTAACAAATAAATATCTTGCAATCCTTGATAAAGTCAGATAAAAAAAGATACTTTTCAAACTGAAAAAAAAGACGTCACTTAAGGGGTGCTTTTTTAAATCGAATAAAAACGCGTCACTTACGGGGGCGTCATTTAAGGGAGTCACCACTGTATATGTACGTGACGTACAGTACGTCTGATTTATACGTGTTTACTATAAAAAACACGGGATCCGGAGTTGTATAATATGTTAAGTTTTGAAAAACTTATCTCATAAACCTCAGAAATGAGAGCGTTTGCAAAAATAAAAACGACCAAACAATTGTTGTTTTTGCTTTGGGGCATGTGCTGGTTAATCACGTGATGTTTCTTAATTGCGCAATTTTTGAGCTCATTTCTACTTAAAGTAACAAAAAAACTAAACATAACGTAATATTTTTCAAATTGCGCAATTCAAAATCTAGATTCCGTTTAAACTACAGTCTTTGATTTCATAAGGGGCGTTTCCATAACGGCGGTGTATCCCATAACACAGACAAAGGCCTGATTTTTTTGTTCGGGTTTTTTTGTTCATTGTTACTTTAAACAGGTAGGTGGTGTATTATACCTTGTCGAATACGACGAGAATTATACGACGAATTTTCGTGGCGTCGGCTGACTTTTAGTTCCGATAAAGTAGTGAAGTCAGAACAAATTGAGCCGGCATAAACCCTTGTTGATACGGGTTTTTCAGAGCTTGATTTCTCATCATTAACACTTGATTTCGGAGTGTTGAATTGACGGAGAGACATGTCGTTACTAAAATTACAATATTTACTTTATTTAAGCTAATTGTGATACAATCTCGATAGAATTGTTTTAAAAATATTAATTTTTCATAAGATAATTTCACAGCAGAAAACTCTAATTGTAATTAGTACAGGGGATGTGCGCATTAATTTATTGAATACAATTTAAACTTATTATATCCATAAAAGGAAGTTAGTAAAAAATGCCCATGGGAAACAATGTTGAGATTAGCAACCCTTATTTGGAGCAATAATGTTTTTATCGAAAAACGACACTTAATTAGAACTACCGAGTCGGTAGTACCGGCCCTTGTTTAGCAAAAGGGACCTTTAATGAGCAGGACCTTATTCAGTACCCCTCTGTAATTAATTATTTATTTCACAAAGGTGTCATAGATCGAATAATGTGATTTTAGTACACCTCTGCGTTGTTATCTTGCAGGTTTTTTTCGGCCAATTTTCCAGGAATCCCTATATTTATGTGTTTAGCCTTGCGCTGTTATGTGGCAGATGTAACTCGTTCGCTCCGTTATCTTGCGAATTTTTCTCATGCGATAGTTGCAAGATAACAGCGCAAGGGGTGTAGTTACATGGGATAGTTGCATGCTAACAGCGCAGGGGGTATAGTTACATAATATATTTGATGAAACAAAAGGCTTAATATTTCTTAATTTTTTACTTAGTATGAACAGAAATGTACTTGGTTATGTAAACTGTAAGTACATATATAGGTATAGATTACTTATTTTGACTAATTTTCAAAAAACACGGTATTCAAACTATCTCCTTTCAGGTCACCTGACTGTTCTAAAAACTTAAAATTGAGACAAAAATTGACTTTTGTGACTCTCGGGTGCTGGCTGAACACAGCGTGCATGACTCATACGGTGTGAGTCATGTATTTTACCATCATTTTTGAAAGCTAGCCCTATAACAGAAATAGCCCTCTAACGGATTCGATAAAAACTGAAAAAATCTAGCCCAATAACGAAATTTTAGCCCTATAATCGATCAGGCGTAGGCCGAATTAGCGAAAATTTATTTTTTCAAAAAATAGCCCTATAACGAGATTTTAGCCCTATAACGAGTAGCCCTATAACGAGTCATCTGGTATATTTCCCGAATACAAAATTATTTCAAAATTTTCTCAATAAGAATAAAAGTTCGTTGTTATAGGAATGGTTTCCAAGCAAAACGAAATAAATTAATTAAGCCATTAATTCGGAGTTAAAAAAACGGATTTGCCAAGTTCACGGTCTGACTGAAGTTCACTGCCAATATTTATGTTCCCGCAAAAAGGGAAAATGAATCACAAACGATTGATTGAGTTTTTGAAAACAAACCGACCCTACTACCCTTAAAAATTCATTCATTTTTGTTAAAAAAACTTTTTCACACGCAGTATATCTTTAGTTTTTTTTGTAACTTATTTGGGTAAGTAGACTTGAACAAAATAATTGTAACTTATTTGAGTGAGAGACTTGGGTCATTTTGTAACTTATTTAGGTGAGGAACTGTATACACTTTGAATGATTTCCATCGATTTTGTCGTAGTCAATTACCTTAGACATTTCATTGACCAAACATTTAAATTACCTTGGCCTTTCAATGATCAAATCATCCGAAGAACTGGAGTCGTCCATCATGAAATCATCATCCAAAAAAGGCAATTTCAAACTTTTCTCAGCTTCTTTTTGCGACTTAAGAATAATCTTAACACGTTTCTTATCCAGACTTTCCGACGATTTGTTAACAAATTCCCTAATTTCGCGGAACAATTTTAAAATGGCGGTTTTTGTGGTTTCAGATGTCTCTACATCACATTTTAGATCATTTTTAAGATCATTGCTATGTTCGTAGACCTCGTGAAATGTTGGAAGCAATCCGCCGGTACAATCCGCCAGTACAATATTTTCGAAGATGTTGCAGTTAATTAATATAGACTTTGCCACGATTCATATTTGTTTGTGTCATTTATCTTCATACAGTCCTCGATGCCTTGAGTACCGCTTTTGATATGCCAAAAATAGCGGCACCCACGGCATCACCGGCTCTCAAGGCAGTGTGCCGACATGTCCGGTCATTCCACAGAGTGTTTTTTAATCAGTGTGATGTTATGTTTTACATACCCAATTTCGATTAGACATCATTGTTTGTTTGTGTGCCCCAATGTTGAATAAGCCGAGGCAAATTTATTTTTCATGAGTGTTTTTCATTTATCTTTATACAATTACATTCACATTTTTTTATATAATCGTATTTATCCTTATAATGTTCACCACCTGACGGGTTCTCTTACCTTTATAAACACTAAAAAAATCGTAAAAGAACTCAACTTTGGTAAGATAACCACTGAGAGCGTAGACAAAACGCTTACTAACTTTTCTGGTAAACTTTTTCTGGTTTCAGATAACCCAATTTAGGGGTTACTTTGGTAAGATAACCTAGTTTTTTCGTTTTTGTTCTTTTTCCTTTCCTTTCGGATATCAATATTACACGAGTATTTCTGTAGTATCACGTGTAAAAAAGGCACCGACTGAATTGGAATCATTTCTTAATTTGTCGATAAACTACAATTTATCACCTTTAAACTCTATCCCTAAAAAAATGTTTGTGTTCTTTTTTTATTTTCGTTTGCGCTTATATGACGCATACGCCCGCTACAAAACCCTATGATGCAGGCAGCTGCCTTGTTCAAATAGATTAAGATTGGTGTCAAACTAAGAAGTATTTGTCCAGTTTATATTACACAAAAAATCGATTAAAAATTCTCAGCTGTTAAGTCATAATAGTGCTTTGAAAAAAAAAACCTGAGCAAACACAAAACTTTGCTTATTTATTCCATCAAAATGTACCTTTGTTTTTGTTCCAAGAAAATTAAAACGGAATCATAGTTTGAGCAATACATTCACAATTAATAAAAAATCTTAAAATCCAAGATCGGTTCACAAACAAACAAATCACAGGCATTTTGGTGCGCGTGGACCACTTGGTCTACACTGCGCGGTCCCTGAACAGTACCAAGTGCGCGGTCTAGGGTTAACACTTTTCGTTGCAAATATTGTGCTACATTATAGCAAAAATGCGTTTTAGAACCGTGAACTTCAAGGCGTGTATGTCGATTTGACCTCGTAGAGGCTCAGATGTCTTCGGCTTTAGATACATAAACGAGTGTTCCGTCATTAGGTCCGTCAGATCAAATTTGGCATTGTTGCCGGTTGGTTTAAGTCCTTTGGGGATTGTAAGAGTTAACTCATTGGCGACAAATTGTTCAAATGGGACAATCATGCGAGAACCTCCATCCATCATGACCTCTTGATAAGCATTCCAACGTGGATTTTTTTTCCAATATTTCTTCAAAATGGCAAGCATCAAAGCTTGCATTACCTTTTCCATATAATAGAAGGCTGAAAATAAATCAATTACACACGATGGATCGTTATAGGGATACTAAATTGTTTTTGAAAAATAGCCCTATAACGAGTTTATATTATGAATTTTTAGCCCTACAATAGATTATTCATACGCAAAAGCGTGGATTAAAGCTGGAAAAACTGATTTTTAGACTAGCCCTTTAACGAGATTTGTGTATTCCGTAATGTATTCACTAGCTCTATAACGAGTTTTTTTTGAATTTCGCAATACGCAAAATAGCCCTATAACGGAAAAAGACATCTTTACACGTTAAAAATCTTAGGAATTTTCTGAAAAAAGAAAAACATAAAAACATAGATCTAGAATTAGTTCAAATTTTATTACATTTTTCAACAGAGATCTTCGCCAAAGAATGATCAAATTATTATTTAAAGTTGTTTATATATTTTTAAACTCACAAATTCCGACATTATGTGCTTAAACGATAACGGCACTGACTGAATTGGTATCATGTAACAATGGTCGAAAGGGGAATTTGTCGAAATGCTAATTTGTCGAAAGGCTAATTTGTCGACAAAAAAGAATTAAGTGGATAAAGGCAAAAGGCTATAAAGGGTAATCCGTCGACAATTTTTAACAAAAATTATGTACTCCAGGTGCGCCTTTTTTGTTACGACCCGTTATGTTACAATTTTATCCGTTCACCTTTTTGATCAAAAAAATTCCGGCGTAATCGCCTACGTACTACGGCGTTATCTTTCAGTTTTCCCTTATTTTACATTTTTTCCTTTGATCTTGTCAGATAACGGCGCACCTAATGTATCTGTCAATGTCAGCTGTTTTTATCGATTTGTTAAATGTGGATAAATAGTAAAGGTGATAAATGATAAAGGTGGTAACAATTTATCGATAAATTCCATTTTTTACTTTTGAGACATACCAATTCAGTAAAGCGGTCACTATTGTGTAATTAACCATTAAGGATGGGTATATAGCATTGTTTACAAACTTTACTTCACGAGAAAACGCTATAAAAACTATTTCAAGTCATTACTTTTTCTAATTTTTTTTTTGCAGGCTTATGTATGAATATTGAAACTATTGCGTGAGAAAATGTTCGACACCATAACCACCCACGTTGCGCCACCACGTGGGCGTGAAGTTGAAGAAAAATCATATTTCAGACTCCTACTCCTTTCACAGTTTACACGCGATGGATTTCGTTTTTTTTTGGCAAAATGCTTTTATAATGATTGCAAACAACCAAATAGAAAGTTTTTCTGAAAAATATGTCCAGAACTCGATCAATATTTAAAAAAATCGAAAACCAGAGGGATTTCGAAACTACCCTTAACCTAAAAAATTAGTGATAAAAACTAGATATCAATAAAATCTCTCAATTTAGTTGTTGACTACTACCAGACGTACATTTGGCCAAAAAAATCAAATCAATTGTATGAAAACTGTAGAAGCCTTAGGCGTTTAAGTTTACTTGTGGTCTTGAAAAAGGGGGCATCTTCTCTAAAAAGTGCCCACTACATAAAGATTTAGATAAAACAAATTCAGAAAAAAAACACTAAATTATATGAGATTTTTTGGAAATAAGATGATTTTTTTCATTTAGGAATTTGAACGTATTTTTTGAACGTTATTTTTTTCTAGAAATTCCTCAATAATGAACTTGTTTGTACTTCATAATTGTAGTAGAACCTTAACTAATTCGTAAAACAAATAAAACTATTACTAAAATCTAGTTTTCTAGTTTTCGATTTTTATTTGTAAACATCTCTATAGACCCATCCTTAAGCGCGCACTTAAGGGTCAAAACTTTTTCAGCAGTCACACCTACACGGCGTGCACCTATGTAGTCGGTTGTCTCGGCATGCCGTTAAGACTTAAAAGACTTAAGGCCGTTATTATGGACGGTTGTACTTAATAAAGGGCTATAACGAGGAGTCCTATAACGAGTAAACAGAAATGAAAGAAGACTTCTAATTTAGAAAAACGATACGGAGCATAATATTTTAGAGTAGTTACTCTCATAAAAGGCTGGCATTTGTTGTGATGTTTTGGATGTCTATACGGGAATTTCTATACGGGTCCATAGCGTTATTTACAAAATTGACGAAAAAACGCTATAAAACCTATTTCACGCCGTTAGTTTCATAAATTTGTTTTACGAGCTTATGGATAAATGCTGAAAGTAGCACATGAACCAATTATACCTTGTTGAATGCGACGGAAATTGTCGTGGCGTCGGCTGGCTTGTAGCTCCGATAAAGTACTGACGCCAGAAGAAACGGAGTTGTCCGAGTCTATTGCCGTTTGCTTAACTAGAAAAAGTGTTTAGTAGAAAAACCAAGAAAACTTCTTTTGGCAGAGAAGGAAAAAAATATGAAGAAAAAGTATATGATATACACCACCTACCTGCTTAAAGTAACACCAAAATGAGCCGAAAAACTGTTACTTTAAGCAGCATTAATTACATTAATTATCACCAAAATGAGCAAAAAAACTGTTACCTTAAGCGAAAATTGTTACCTTAAGCAGGTAGGTGGTGTACGGTATATCACAGACTTAGTATTTGTAGATGTTCTGCGGAAAAGTTTTTATGCGAAATGCCGTAGTGCCGCCTAAGTCTGCTTTCGCAAAAAAATTTTTATCTTGTCAAACAAAATGACGACAGGGGGCCCCATGATAAGGGACACTTTTGTGACCCGAAAAAGTGTTCCTTATTATGGGGTGTCCCTTATTATGAGAAATGAGTCAAAAATAGGTGCAAACGAAAATTGACGAGTTAAACTCTGGAACGCGTATATAATATGACCTTCAAAACGTCAAGGTCACATGCTACGGAGCACTTTTTATGAATGTCAAATTTAAGAGTTTTAGTGCTGAGAAACAACAGTTCTTAAGTGACTTAAACATTTTTCAGTTTGTTCTCTGACTAAATCGACAAAGGAAAATCCGAATTTGAACTCGGTTTTTTAATTGGAATGCTAGTTAGCCGGTAAAATATCCTTTACCGAAAAAACTCACCCAATGAATAAATCGACCATGACGATTGACCCATTGAGAAAAAAAGTCGTTCTTTTGCGTAGGTTGGAGATTTAAAATAGCTCTTTATTAGTTTTTTTCGAAAATTTTGCGATTTGTTCACTTCTTTCATATCTACCAATGCAAACATTGTGCAATTAAATTTTTGAGCGTTTGCCAACTTTTCCAACACTGGTGAAAATTATATTAAAAAAAAATCGAAATAAAAATAACGTATCATTCGTATTTTATAGACAATAATGTCGCCTTGAGTGCATATATGCACTCCAAAAGCGGTCCGGGGTTAACTTAATTTAAAAAGTCCCTAGGTGCTTTCTGGGAAAAATATTTTTTTGAAAAAGATAAAATTATGTAGCGAAAGTTATGATTTTCGACGGCAACCTCTTTTTGGTGTTAAACCATGACTGTCGTAATACACAGGTTATGTAGTAAACCGTCGAGCCCTTAACCGACTTAACCGTCCACTTTTTAGCTAATTTTCTTTCACAGCTAACGCCTACACGGTATGCCCTTAACCGTCCAGCTTCTATTAACCGTCCGTTCTTTAGTAAATTATTTTGAAAATTTTCTCTGTGTTTCCCAAAAATTATTGTCATATATTAAAACTTTTTCAATGGTCAATTGAGTAAAAAAGTATAAAATAGTAAGAAGTAACAATTATAGATAGGCTACCCTTATTATAGGAAAGAGTCACGTGTTATAGGAGATCATGTTCTTATATAAAAATGGCTATTTTTGCTTAACTGTCCAGTTCGTTTTTTTTTAATTTCCCAAAAAAATTGCCTACGCATTCGGCCCTTAACCGTCCAGTTTTGACAAAAATTTAGTGGACGGTTAAATGCTTAACCTGTGTATTATAAATCGGCCCGTTATATACGTGTCACTGAGAAATGACACGTCTACAAAAGAGTTCCGAAATACACGAAAAGATTACTTCACAGCAAGTAGCTAGTGTCAAAAGACAACACTGAAATCCGTACTCGAGTCAAGAGATACGGTTTATTTTTTACATTACATTGATTTAAATAAAGGTCGGTGATTTTAACATTGAAATATGTTATGAAGTCAAAACAAACTTAACATATATTTGTACAATGTTTCAAAATTTCTGAAAAAAAGTTTACATATATTTTCATAACGATTCAAAATTCCTATGAATTCGACAAATAATGTATTTCTTTACATTCAGCCAATTTTAAACAAAAAATTACATACTTACACAGATTAATGTAGCTTTTGAGCCAGTTTAAACTTTTTTGACGTCTAAGAAAAATATGAAAATGTTTTTATGACACTTTTGAAGCGTAGGGCCTCGCTTAGTTACCTTTTTTGTTCGTTTACTTCAAAAATTAAATCTGTTGAGTTACCTTGAATTAGTAGCTCTTCTGTGCTGATCGTTTTAGCCGTTAATACTTCAACATCTAACGGAATTGATTCATTTTCAAACCTGTATATCACCCAGTACAATGCCACACATAAAGTCGGGTAGAGCCCTTCCCAGTAATTCATAAATTTATCTGTATCCTTTTGTATGTCAGTACCCAATAATTCAGCTGCCATGCCGTTGTGCTCCGCCATGTGCTCATGTCGATTTCGTATAAACTGAATCAAGTGCGCTAAAGTATCTTTAAACACTGGCGTTTTTTTCGCCCCTTTTTTTCTGCAGCTGAGTATATCTGGATGAACCTTGAGTTGCCAGCGCTTAATCGCGGTAACTAATGACTCTGGAATATATTCCAGAATTTTATCATTTTTTTGATCAAACGCATCATGGATTTTCTTGATGATCTTAATTTTTTCATTTGATGTCTGAAAGTATGGATGAGATAACAATTGTGTGCTGCTGAGTCTTTCATTTGGGTTAGAATGTATCATCCTGCGTATTAAATCTTCAAATGCGCTTTCAGTTTTGTTTAACTTTAGTTGGGGTCTGTTTTCTTTAATATTTTTTTCAATGTCGTGGGGACCATCATGTATATTGTTAGCAAACGGATGCATACCAGATTTGAGGTAATACCACGTGCACCCTAAAGAAAAAATATCAACAGCAAAAGTAAGATCTCCTATTCCCATAAGAATTTCCATTGGTGCCCATGTTAAAGAATGTGACTTTGTGTTTGTAACGCTTTCGTCCATAATACGAGAGATTCCAAAGTCCGCTATTTGAACACTCACATACGCGTTGTTGAGCAGAATATTTTTGGGTTTGAGATCCTTATGAAGTATACGGTCAATATTATTAGTGTGCAAAAAGTGAACACCTGCTAGGGACTGTTTCATTATTTGTTTTTGCGTAAAATCTGGATTGAACGTTTCTGGATTGTCTACAAATTGTGTTAGATGTCCATCACATTTAGACATAACAATATCAATGACATTTATATCGTCATCGTTTTCGTATTCGCGGAAAAGATAATAGTTCACCAAATTCTGATGTCGAACGCTTCGTAATATATCTATCTCTTGTTTCAGTCGTTGCTTGTCTTCTACTGTAAACCAATAGGCTCTCTGCAGTTAGGCTAGCGAAACATCTATGAATTGCTCTTCAATAAAGTTGAGAACCTCCTTTTCAAAAATAAAAACGCTATACTTATTATATACTTATACTTATTATATACTTATACTTCAAATGCATCAAAAATACGGTCCACACTTTATGAGAAGTTTCTGTACTTAAAAAAAACAATTAAGGGGGTTACACCACCCTCAAATTCTTGAAAAAAAAATGTCGACAAGAACCTATCCTAAAAATCGAGTGGTAAACGCGATCAATTAATTTTTTTGTATAATTAACTTCAAACATTTTGTCCCCAAATTGTGCCCTGATATATCCGTACACCGGATATCCGCAAAAGCCCGAAAATGACCTTTAGTGAAATAATATTCCCAACGTGAATCCAAAATTTCTGAAACGCGGAATATCGGTTCGCATTAGTTTTCCGCTCATTTTTCCAATTCCACTTTTTTAATTAATTATTTTCTCTGTTACAGTTGATGTGCATACAACGCGACACTACCATTTCTCAAAAACCGTCGCGTTGTGTGCAGACCGTCGCGTTGTGTGCGCACCGACCACAAAACACATGATTTTCTCTTAAAATTGTACAAAATATTGAAAATGTGGTTTATCATTTAGTTAGTATTCTATTAAATATTTTCGCAATTTATTATTTTCGTTTATAAATAAATTAAAATAAATCAAAAATATTTTTGGACGTATTGGAGACCAAATTTGAAAATTTGTATCAATTTACTCCCAAGGGGAAGTGCGTGTATATAGACACGCCAGTTGTTTTTTTCGTCGATTTAAGGCATATGGAGGTCCCGAAGGGCAAAATGGGTATTGGCAATACCGTATTGCTGACGCCCTCAACTTTTCGAGAGAATTCGATTGACGGTGTTTTTTGCGTAGGTTGGAGATTTCAAACAGCTCTCTACGGGGCCTTGGTGGCCCAATTAAATTTTTGAGTAGTAAGACCGGCGTAGTTTGCCGAGCTCTACAACTTGGTTTTACCAGTTTGTTTTTGAATTATTGCGAATTACTGTGCATTTTTTAAGTGCGTGTTTATTTACACACATTTCCCCCTTACGGGTTCCCAAAAACTCCTTCCCCCCTGAGAGTTAAGAGAAAAAAACCGTCGCGTTGTCGGGTGTCGCGTTGTGTGCACACCGACCACTTCCCAAAACCGTCGCGTTGTGTGCACATCGTCGCGTAGTGCAGCGTCGCGTTGTGTGCACATCAACTGTACTTAAAGATCGAAATGTTTTGAAATTCTCATCATTTTGCGATTTTCAAGAATATGATGGCGTATAAAGCAAAACTGGAATTTGGGAATGTATTCCGAATCCCTTATCTCATAGTAGAATCTTTCGTACAAAAAATCCAATAATAAATACAAAAAAATACTCAAATTTTGTCCTTTCGATAATTTGAGCGAACATTTGACTAGCAAATCAAATAGCCTCTCAAATGGCGTGTGAGTTATCCTAGACCAACGTATCATAAAATGTTTAAAGTTTTTAAATTAAACATTAAAAATTTTAATACAAAACAAAACTAATTGATAGCGTTAGTAGTTTAATTTTTATGATGAATTTCAGGTGAGACATTTTTTCCCGAGAATTTGATCAATAGTATACTACAGTAACCCCCTTAACGGATCTTTTCGAGCCTTATACTTAATTGCACATGCTACATGTCCTTCAAAACGTCCAGAAAACACCTTTGCCGAATTGCCACGGCCTAGAACAATAAGACGGCCTTGATTGTCTCTATCCATTGAATATGTTCCACCGGCCAGACCATTTTGAATTAAAGTAGCCTGAATATTTTGCATAAAGATGACTGTCATACTCGTACTGCAGTATACTGTACAGTGAGGATTGGTCGTCACTAAGGACTTGTGAAATACCCATTTTGCAGATACTAGGGTTCTTTAAAATAAAAATACTAGGGCCCTAGTAAGGTTCTTTAACTCCCATGGGTCCCGGCTTGATTGCAACCCTTAGGGGTCCATTCGTGAAAATTTTCACGAAACGCCTTTGCGGCCATTTCAGACAGCATATTTGTCGGGAAACAGTTGTTTTTAGAGCAGTTTTACACGGAGATTCCGATAAACGCCATAAAAAAATTTTCAAAAACCTCCATAAAGTTACAGGAAGATTTATAGACTAGCCCTGTAAAAAAGTCATCTTTTAAAATCGATATTTGGTGCGTTAAGTGCACGAACTTGAAAAAATCCTGAAACAGGTGTCAACTGATTTTTCAAGAGCTTTCGCTTGGAGNTAACACCATTTAAGCTCTTATTTGGGTGGGGTACTGTATCTTATTATGTCATTTTATTACAGGGGGTCTGATTATAAGGTCACAAAAGGTGACCGCTATAAGGTCAAGTCATCTTTTTTGCACTAAGGTCAAGTCATTTTTTTCCAGCACTAAGGTCAAGTCAATCTTTTTTTGAAGTATGAGTTTTGGGAAAAAATCTATGAAATCATGTCTTTTTACGTTTTTTTGGATGAAGACCTCCCCCCCCGCTCGCACATATTTTTTCTATAGAAATCATGTCTTTTTACACTTTTTTTTTCTATAAAATAGTGTCTTTTTTAAACATTTTGTAGAGTGAAGACCATAATTTTTTCGCGAAAATCAAAATTTTTAAAATGGCATTAAGGTCAAGTCATTTTTTTTGAAGTGCATTAAGGTTAAGTCATTTTTTTTCGACCTTGACCTTATAACCAGATCCCCCTGTACAAAATAATTCTTTATATTAAGTATCCATTTTGGTGCAATATATTTGGGTGGGGAATCGCCTCAATGTCAATGATTTGTGTGCCAATCGGCGCTTTTCACGAGTACTGGTGTTCTCCTGGAAACTCATTTTTGGAAAAGTTCCGAAACAGTCTGCGTTCACAATTGAGTAACCGGATTCCAGACAGGTCGCTTTCCGAAAATTCAGAATGTTCCTCCGAAATGTCCGAAATATGCATTAAAACTTCAGGGATGTTAGATGGTGAAGATACAAGTTTGATGATGGTTCATTCTAAGTGATATGTTTTGCCAATGGGTGGTTGATGAGCAAATATGA
>SCLG01001235.1:4697-15620 GCA_004367875.1 Oikopleura albicans
ATTTACCTTCGTCAGTTTTTGGACTGGCAAATAAGGCCAATACAGGCTCATCTCCTTTTTCCTTCATTTGGGCGCAAAAAGCGGCAATCGTTGGGAACATTTCCTGCAACTCGTCAACTGCCAAATTAATTTCATTAATCCACACCGCATTGAGGGTTATATTTAGAATTTCATAGACGGCGAGTTTGTGTTCGGGAATCTCCAAAAAGGAGTCAAAGCTTGGGCAATCGGTGTAACTCTCATCATCCGTGTTTGTTGTAAAACTGTGAAAGCGGGATAGGGGCGCGTTAACGTTGTTGTTAACCCGTGGCGTCGATAGGGGAGTTGAGATAGCGCGGTTTAAACTGAGTGAACGCATCTCGGAAGATATAACGTTTCCGACGAGTGAGTGACTGGACGCGCGACTCCTGCCGCGCGTAAAATCTGTCGGAGAAGAGACACCCGATCTGGGACTGTGAGGGGTCATTTCAACGTCTGTTAAATCCGTCTGGAATCCTTAAAAATAACATTGCTAATCATATCGTAACATACGATGAACTATTCATAATAATGCAATATGACACCGTTTAAGATCACATAACAATGAGAGAGTAAAGGGGTCATATTACAGGGTTTGTTCGTTATAAGGCCAAGGTCTAAAAAAACTGACCTGAACTTGAATGCATTTTTACTGTACACATAAAAAAATTCAGGCGAAGATGAATAGAATTACATATCTTCTGACCACTGGGTGGCCTCTAAAGGTGTCAAATTACAACTGAGAAATTAATAATGAATCATTAATAATGGGCCATTATGGTATAATTTAAAATTAAAAGCTTAAAATTTAGTCATTTTAGGTACAAGGGGTTGGTTATAAGGCCAAGTTAAAGTACAAAAACATTAAAAGTGGTACTTACCATCATTTGTCTTCAGTATTTCGCCAAATTCACTTTGTTGAATTTGCCTTGTTCGTTCTGATACTGGAAGCTTCTTCATTTTTATCAGTTTCAGAAGTCGATTGTATTTCCCACAGGCGAACCGTTTTTTGTACATAAAATCCTGGTACAAATCTGATTTAAAATCCCTCTGCCGATATTTTTCCCCACTGGATAAGTCAAAGACAAATAATTCTTTGGTAGTGTTGTAAAACAAATCATAAGAATAATATTAAACCCCCCAGTTATGTTAACACCAGTTATCTTAACAACGCAGGGTTATCTCAAGATTCAAACACTTTTTGGACTGGAACGTATCGCGATTTCCATTTATCTAACCAAACGCCCTACCCAACTATCTTTAGAATTGGTGAGCAGTTTTGGTGTTAAGATAAGTGGTTAGTTGGTGTAGTTTAGTTGTTATGATTTTTTGCGGATTAAAATATTTTAAAACACGGGCCTTCCCATAATCGCCGCAATTGATCGCGAATCTCGTCGCTAGCATCTTGATTTCGACGTCGTCGATCCTTTCGGCTAGATGTTTGGTCGCGAGTTTTTTGATTCTTTGTTTTAGAACGCCATTTGTTGATAACATGACAAAGTTGGCCCAGAGTTTCAAAACAGAATTGGGTCTATTAAACTACTGTTAACTCGTGTGGTGAAAGAGGGCACCCGATCTATAAGCGATGGCTAATCCCATACGGTATGTATCCCATACTCCAGTAAAACACATCTCTGATATTTTACCATTGCACCAGGTGTGCACATAGGTTAACAGGGTTGATTGGTTTTCGAATAAAAACATATTCAGTCAAGTAGTGTTCGAAAATGTCTTTTTTCCTCAACAGTCAAAAATTTTAATAAATGACCCGTTTATATGACACGTTTTCAAGTTAACCCTTGCGCACACTTGATATTTTTTTTCGTTCCATTCAGGACTCGGCATATTAGCTTTAAGAAAAAATATTTTTTTTAAAATATTTACTCACTATCAAAACAATATTGATTAGACTTTTCAAACACGACTATTTACAATGTATATTATACACCCCCTACGCAGTTATCGGGTCTGTTTTATTATATGAATTTGAAACTCTTCAATGTCCTCTATGTGGCCTATCTTTAAAATGAAAGAAAAATATTTTAATATNTAATCTGAAGAATTACGTGTTTTTTGGCGCTCGTCTGCTTCAAGTCGTAAAACTGACTCATCTTTCAAATATCAATGCACAATTTGTTACGGCTTGGGATTACGTCCGAGCAAAAAAAAAAAAGAGAACGAGAG
Organism: Oikopleura albicans; assembly: GCA_004367875.1. Lineage (NCBI taxonomy): Eukaryota > Metazoa > Chordata > Appendicularia > Copelata > Oikopleuridae > Oikopleura > Oikopleura albicans. Next base: position 6,900 of record SCLG01001235.1, read on the forward strand.
CGCGTATTTTTTAATACCAAAATAATAATATATTATTTTACTAATGTCTCGGAAACGCCGTTCTAACTGGACGATTGAAATCATGACTCATTTTGTTTCATTTAAAGTGGTATTTATATAAATCTCAGGAGTATTGTTTAGTAATAAATACCAACTAAAGTTGTATCGCCCATAACTGACACTTTCCTATAAATCCTGAGCCTCAAATCTGTTAAGATATGGGAGCACCGACTGTTCGACCACCTCTATGAATAGTCAAACAGTCTTAGAAATATTTCTCGTATTTAAAAAGATGACATTTAATTGAAAATAAATAAGTATTTTTTAACTAGTGAAATATATATATATATTTGTAAAATTTTTCTTAATAATATATGAAATATATACACTGCTCAAGGGTTTATGCGGCCCCCTTATCAGGCCACTTTGCCCACTCGTGCGCTTATCAGGCCGCTGTTTCATTGGATATCCATAGATAATAAAAAGTTGGTATTGCGCAATTCCCCGCTCGTGCGCTTATTAGGCCACCTTGTTTTGCACATTTTTCAGCTTTTCTAGCTACGCCCTAAGGGTTTATGAGGCCGTTTTTGAAAGGCGAAAGTGGCCGCATAACCCCTTAAGCAGTGTATATGGAATCCATATATGCATCCAGGGTTTCGGATCCAGTTGAGCTTTTTTAAAATAGATTTTTGCCGAACCCTGTATGGATCCATATTAGGTCACAGACCATATAAGTCATACGGGCTAAAATCTCTCAAGATATGGGATTTTTATAAAGATAAGGACTGTAAAGATATGGGCGATACGTTTGGGCCATACCGGACATATTGTAGCTTAGTAAAAGTTTATTTTCGAAAAAATTTCCAACGTGTAACATTTCTGGAGTAAAAAATGAATAATTCATCGAATTTATTTTATTTTTCCTTGGTTTTCTCTAGCGATTTTTCGCGAATAAAAAAAACTACTGGTACATGATACAATATTGGCAGACAAAAATGAGTGGTTTATCTTCTGTCTTTTTTGACAGGATCATAAAGGTTAGACATTATAAACTAATGATCAATTTTTGCTGAAATTTTCTAGGAAAAAATAAGTTAATGATGATTGAACCCCAGAAAGTTTGACTCCCTTTGAAAATACGAGCAATTAATACAGGCGGTGAGTAAGATTATAGATGAAAAACCTTAAGTACATTTGTGAAATACCATAAGACCTTATAACCATTTAAAAATAAGTTTTTTTATAGGAAGAAAGCGTGAAAAGACATGATATATGTCACATAGACTATGTGTCCCATAAACACCATTTTGTCCCGAAACGATATTTCCTTAGTTTTAAAATATCACAAGACCGTATAACGAACCAAATTTCAGACCTTATAAACGACCACTTTTAAAGATATTTAAAACTTACTATCGTCTAATTTTCTCTCCATGAATAGGCTCATTGCACAGATATCAACGTAAAAAATATGATTCTGTGTGTCAAACTGATTGGCGTTTTTTACCGATATTGATGGTTCGATTATTTTCACTAATTATTGGATTGAAAAATGAATAAAATCATTCATCCATATGATATGGACCATATAATAATCATTAATTATTTATACAGTTCTAATTTAGCCTCAGATTTCAAACGGATATAATAATTTCCAAAGTAAATATATATCCTAGTCATGGCTTTGAAGGAATAATAGTTTCTCCTAACTCACAAATGTTGATTCACCAGTAGCACTTTCCGAATTAAAACATCAAATTGAAACGTATTTCCAAAAATGCTTATGATTGCGAAAAATGTGTTTTTCCTACTTTTATGCCATTTTTGACCGTTTTGCCGGTTAAGTTAACAAAATGTTAATTTTCAAACCAAACCATCAGATCCGCCGCGTTTGATTACAGATAAATAAATACTTTTATTTTGTAAAATCGGCTGGTTAAATTTTCCTCAAAATTTCCCGAATTACATCCTAATACAGTTGTTGACGTAACGAGTTGACACTTTCGTTTTCGATTTTTTCGTCAAAAACTGTCAACTTGTTTCACTTTGTCAACTTGTTACGTCAGTTTTGCCCCTTTTTGTCCAAAAAACTGTCAACTTGTGGGGGAACTGTCAACTTGTTATGTGTCAACTCGTTACGTCACCAACTGTATATGCATTTTGTCAGACCATTTCTGGCGAATTCGAATTATGTTTTAGTTCTGTGAGAGCGAGAACTTTCACGGTCCATGGGATTATATTATTGTTAATATCATTAAACGTTCTCTAAATTGTTCTTTGGGACAATTCAATCGGCGTCTTTTTTCACATCAAAATGACAGAGGCGACTCTCGCTAATCAAAAATTAAGATCTAAGTTACACCATTTCACCACAGTTGTTTTCACGTAGTCATTTAAATGCTTTAAATGATATAAAAATTCAGTCACCGTGCAAAACTATATGCACTCGAGTCGAATAATTGTACAGTTGGCACCCTTTTTACCTTAAGCCTCTTTGGTTGTTTTCCAATTGATTTGTCAATTGAATTCCGTAAACGGATTATATCTTTCCGCCGCTGTTGTAAGTTTCCTTCAGCGGATGCCCCAACGGGAGACAGTGATCTTCGGTGGACGCTATTTACGGTTTTGAAAATATTTATTCGTACCTTTTTAATACAGTCCCTGCGTCATTTTAGCACACTTTTGTCATTGAAAACTACGGAAACAGGCTGAAATACAAAAAAGACCTGATTTAATATAAGGCTAGTTGGTGATAAGGTCAAAGTCTGAAAACTGAATTTTTCTGAAAGTGCCGCGCTTTTAAGTACCGTCCATCCCTTAAGTGTCGCGTTTTTTAGTTTTAATAACAATCCCTTAAATGCCGGGTTTTTCGAGACAAACCATCCCTTAAGTGTCGCCCATCCCGTAAGTGCCGCTTTTTTGTACGGCACTTAAGTGAACGAGGACTGTAATTAAAAAATCAAACCACAGGCCTGTTATCCTCGTCGATATCAGTGACGTCCGTATCGTCATTGTTGAGGTTCGGCACTGTAGGTAGTTTAATAGGTGAAGCCACTTTGCTTCGTTCTGAAATGCGACGGCGTCGACGTCGTGAGTTTCGAGAAGAGTTACTTGGGTCAACCGAATCCGTTTTTATTCGATGTTTGTACCTCGATCCCTCAGACCTTCTTTTATCGATTGTTGGGTTTTTTTATAACCAAAGCGTTTATAAAATAAGGAACTGTCAAAGTCCTCGTGTTTTTAACGAACCGGTTAACCGTTTTTAACCGTGAATAATTGCGGCAACCCTCTTTTGACCAGGAAGGTGATGATTTTATAAAATTGTTTCTCTAAAGGGCATGATCTTGTCCCAAAAATATACGTCCCAAAAAATACGTCCAAAAATTATAAGAAATAAAAAATTTAAAAAATTTGTTGAAAAAATTTTCAATTCTTGCCTAAAAATATGACTACAGTCAAGAAACATGATAGTAAAAGAACGCTTTCATATGAAAAATGTTTTGAATTTCGAACCCCTGTCTCTCGCACTTTACTGTACATGCAGCGAGCTCGAGTGCTTTAAGCAACTAAAAAAACACCCCGCGGGGCTCCATTATTGAAACGGATTTACTATCAATCAAACACTTAAGGGATAACATAAACTACGATTTATGATATACACCAGTTGCACCCTAATCCTACCGAAAGCTGTTATCAAAAGAAACAGGTTAAGAACGATATCATGTAGGGTTTTGATACGCCCGCGAATAAGAAAATTGGCAAGTACCCGGGCCGAGCACTCTACCACTGAGCTAACCCGCCGGACGTATCTTGTCTTCAATGGCACTCAAATACAGGGGAAACCCTTGCAATTACATAACTGCATAATCATTGCGCAATAAACGGAAATTATGCATGGATCGGAATCAAGCAAAACGATATAACGTAACTTCAGCAATATTGCGTAAATGGTAATACGTAATTCCATTAAATACAATTATATTAAATATTTATGCAATATTGATGAAGTTACGTTATATTGTTTTGCTTGATCCCGTTCCATGCATAATTTCCGTTTATTGCGCAATGATTATGCAGTTATGTAATATCGTTTTTAACCTGCTTCATTTGATAAAAACTCTTTTAAATGTGGATTATTCCGCCCAAAGGGTTAAAATTCGGCGTCATGTAATGAAAGGCTTACTTTACAAATCAGTACTAAGGTACACCTGGTGTATAAATTCAATTAAAAAAAAAATAATCCCAAGTTGCCAGTCCTGAGAGTCGAATAAAAACCTCCGTTTAAAAAGTAGTTTTTTGACGTTTCTCTGACGATTATCCAAATATTTAATTAATTCACTACGCTGTCCAAATAATAACTTTGTACTCTATTAACCCGTAAAAAGTAGTATTTTTAAAAAAATAAACCCGACCCTGTTCTCTTTCGCTGTTTTCGACGGGCTTCCTTCTGTTCAAAGCCATCTAGGCTTGAATTTCGCCGCCCACTTGGACCGCGATTCTTAGAAGATTCGCGATCCGAATCCATGTGACCATCTTAATTTTACAATGTAATTAATCCGCACTTGAACAAAAAATAAACATAATACTAAAAAAACGTAGCTTTGCTCCTAAGCAAATAGTTAAAATATTTATTTTAACTGTACCGTCACGGGCGCTTCTTTTACGTCTCTTAGGCTCAATTTCGGCAAGTTTTTTTTTTGGCCTGGTCAAGTCTGAGACAGAAAAAAATAAAGTTAATATTTGATTGTTGACGAATATTTTTCAAGATCAAATATTACAATAGCGATTAATAAAAAAAGATCAGTTACACTGAGCGTTGGCGGAATATTATGATTTGTTTTTTTGGAATTTTGAGTGCTAAAGCAAATGAAATAACGCAATTCAAACGGATAAAAAATATGCTGATAAGGCAGTTTCTTTACTTAACCGATAGATACATGTAAAGTCTTGTGACTTTTTTGATATGGGATTTAATCTTTCGGAGATTGTTTTAGTTCACAAAATGGAGTGGTTATAAGGTCAATGTCAACACCTGAAATTGCTTTATTGAGAGCTATAAAATTGTGAAATTTCATATTTATTAGAATGTTTTCGCAAAAAATGACGTGACCTTCGAGTACATTTGTACTAATATCATGTCTTATAAGTTATCTTCTTTGAGACGGTACAGGGGTTGGTTATAAGTTATAACCAACCCCTGTACCGTCTCAAAGAAGTTGACGAAATATCCAATTTATATAAAACTTAAAAAAAATTTCCTAAGAGAATTTTCGAAAAAAAAGTAATTAAAAAAGACTTTGTGTCTCTATCGATTTAGTAATTTTCATTTGCGAGATAATGTGCCATACATTGTATATATTTATCAATATTACGTGTTTCTCTCCATTTTTGCATTTTTTTTAAATTTAAGTAAAACTCTGAAAATAGTAAAATACATATTGAACTACGGCTCAAAAAACAAATACGTAAAATTAGCATTTGTTCAAGTTATACGTACAAGATTCCTTATATAATATATAAGTTATTATTATACATGTATTAATAATAAGTTTGATGGGACAAAATGTCATGGCACCGTGGACTTCGGCGAAATTTTTTGCCGGAAAATCATCGTAACGGTTTTGGATGAAAAAATGAGGGGACTATTTCTTTCCCAAGGTCTGTAATTTTTCAAACAAATAAAAAATGTTTGCAACAGTAAAAAAATTTTGAACAGACCCCGATGATCGTATATTTTGTCTTACAGGGGCTTATAATTGCTTAGGTAAAAAGACCATAAGACCGTAAATGCAATTTTGAAACAATGATCTGAAAAAACGTAGACTTTTTTTGGACATCACCTGAAAAAAAATTAAAAATACATGAATCATCTTTAACTTTTTTTCCAGGTGAAGTCCAAAAAGTCAACGGTTTTTCAGCTGCTTACTTAAAAATTGCATTCACGATCTTATGGTCCTTTTTTACCCAATAAATTACCGCATGATTTTATGTCGCATGATTTTATGAAAAAAAGTACGAAAAGACACTTCATACAGAAAATGTTATGGCTTTATTTTGGGCCGTTTTAAACCGCATTGTCAATGGGATAGAAAAAATATATATCTCAAAATATGTTAGATTTGTGCATATTGCTGAGCGCGTCAATTTAATGGGTTAGTAATGATTATTACCTTCCCTAGCCAGCAATTGATCATTTTCATCTCTGAAGAGTGTATAAACTCTTTTAAATATACTTATTTAAAATACCGATCGGAATTTTGGCTCAAGTACATGTATATGATGGCTTAAAACCAGGTTTTGGTACAAAGGGCGTATTTAAAAAGTGTAACGGCCTTATACCGGTAAATACCGGAAAACTCAACTCGCGGTAACTTTTTTTTTAATTTCAAAATACAAGCCAATTAAGGGTAGTACGGTCAATTTGTTTACAAAAAAATGCAAAAAAGAAAGGCTTCCTGGAGACAGGGCATACATTATATCAGTTTGGGATTACCCTGAGAACCTATATCCATACTTTGTGATTCATTTTCCGTTTTTTGCGGGACCATAACTATTGGCAGTNATCTTCGTAAATCTAACAAATGTTCGAGTTTATTTTATATTTAAGTTTAGTAGAAAATTCGACATGAAACGCAACAGTTTTGATAAAAAATCTAAACTTTTTCACTTTCGTCCTCTGTTACAGCTAAATGAACAAAATTTCTTGCCGAGAGAGACAAAAATCTACCAAAAAAAAAAACGAAACTACTTGTTTGGCACGTGTTTTCAACTATTTTTGTTTTTCTTATTTTTGAGAAATCTGGATTAGAAGCATATCTATTTTTACGAAAATTGGGACAAAAATTTGTTTATTTTGTCTTTAGTTTGCTAGTACAGCAAAGCGGACACTTTGTTTTCACAAATGATAATTCATTACAGTCCCTACCCCCATTAGAGCACTACTGGAAAGTGCTCAATTTTGGACGGTTTTGAAATACTCTTTTGCGGAAAAATTACTCTAATAAAAGCGTCTTTAATGGGAGTATGGACTGTAATAAAAAAATAAAAAAATGGATAAACAAATTGAATAACAGTCATTTCAATTATTAAGAGTAACATTTGATCGTACTTTCGTCCACAGGTGCCAAATTCCATTGGTGCGCGCCTATATCGGCAATTTTATTAGAAAATCGTTTTTGGCAATTTTCAACTTTTCTCTATAAAAATTGTTTTTGACAAGTTAGAATTAAATTAAAACATGAATAAGAAGCAGTTAATTTTTTTTTTTGTAGATTTGTTTTTATATTATTATAATTCGTTACTATCTTCAGCCTCATATTCGATAAACAAGGCGCGCGCATCGGTTAGAGGGAGTTAAGGGGCTGTATATCATCAGTTACGAGTCTCAATTAGACCAGTTATTTACCCTTAAATTGTTTTTTTGTCCCGGAATTTATTTGGGTGCCCCAATTTGAATCTTTTACCTAAAATCCAACTTCAATAAATTTTGTTAAATTGTTTGTAACTATTCTCTGGTTTGCTAAAATGATGAAATTGTCATGCTACTGCATTGCATTGAATTATACTAGTCAACTTTATTTGAAACTGTCGTTATAACTGTCATATGCTCTATAGGAAAACATAAAGCAAAGTCAATTAAAATTGTAATGATGATATTAAAAAAACGTGTATGTGTCTGCCTATAACATAATTCATGATGAACAAATCACCATTTTGATTATCGCCCTTGATCAATGAATGCGAAACAGATGTTTTTAAAGTTCTCTATATTTGTAAATTTAATTTTTGCCAAGAACGAAAAATAAAACTAGTAAAATAAAATTTAGTTTTCCTATTTATTTTATTTTTAAGGTGGATTTGTTCACAATTGGCTTACATTTATTTATGGTACACTTCAGGTGATTTTCAAAGGTATCAAAAATTAGTCCAAGTTCAAGAAAAAAAAAGTTCCTCCTAAATTCTAGAAATGCTTATCATTTAAAAATATTCGATTGCAACTTAACTCGATCGGTCACACCGTTTTTGTCGGGCATTTGTTTAGACAAGTTCCTTGTTGAAAAATCAGAAAAAACACGATTGTGCGTTTTATTGATACAATTCGTTTCGGAAAAAATTGAATGTTTCCAAAATTTTAGCAGTATATTGTAATTCCAGCTTTTAAACTTGATAAAAAGTCGATTGAAATTATTCTATATTAATACCAGTGTGGGACGAGTTTGTAAACAAGGCTGTTGTCCATTCTTAAATCCTCACCCCCTTAACGTTTTATGATATAATAAGTTATGAAGGCACCGACTAAATTGGTATCATGTATTTTAGGTCGAAAGTATAAGAGGCTGAAAAGTCAAAATGTATCACTGAGAATTCGACGAAAATTTGCGTAGAATTCTCACTATACCTTTTGACTTTTCGACCTCTTATACATTCGACCAAAACTTCATTGTACCAATTTAGTCGGTGCCGTTATGAATTATGTTGTTTCCGGATTTCGGGTTAATTTCACGATAAACATATCAGACAGGGCCTTAAATGCGGTTCATTATGCGTAAGTAACACAGTGTAACTACACAAAATTATAATCGATTTAAATTCGACAAGTTCACATTTTTATTACGGCTCTTTTTGGTCCAATTTTCATTCCAAATAATTCCTTATAATTTACAATTTACAATTTTTTTTTAAGGACTGGTCAGTCATGTTGTTTACAAACTTTACGTTCGG
>SCLG01001236.1:6983-17400 GCA_004367875.1 Oikopleura albicans
CATGTTCTCAGTAATAATATACCTGCGCGCAAGGATGTTTCCACATGTCGAAATCGGGCAAGAGTGGCAGCGTTTCAACAGCCGTGACGCCCTTTTTGGAATAGTGATTAATAATTGGCGCTTGAGCGTCCTTAAACGTCTTCTCGATCGCTTTAATTTGAGCCTCGCGATCTTTGTAAATTTCGTCGTCTGAGAAACCGGGGTGTCATATAAAAAGTATACTGTACAACACTACAGTGGGTTGATTATAAGGTCAAAGCATTGAAACTGCATTCTAAAAAAACAGGCTTGACCTTATCACGACCCAAAAATATGAAGACTTTTTTGATTGTCAAAATATTACATGAATTTCATCAAAATACTGCGGTCAAGTGTAAAAAATTGAATTCGACCGTATTAGCAACCTGAATGAAAGTTCATTATTGCATGACGTTTTTTATCAAAAAATATTGTAAATACGTTGTACAGTTGGTGTGGTAACGAGTTGATACTTTCGTTTACGATTTTTTTGTCAAAAAAACTGTGACCTCGTTCTGTCACTTTTGCCCAAAAAACTCCAAAAAAGTGTCACTTCGTTCCGAACTGTCAACTTGTTACGTGTCAACTCGTTACCACACCAACTGTAATCTCTTGGAGTTAAAATTCGGACCGGAACAAAAACCGGAAGTAACAATTAAAATACAAAAATATTAATCTTCGTAAAATTCAAAATCGTTATATTTGGAGCAAAAATATAACCAAATTAGCTCAACATTTTCCAGGTTCATGCCAAAGACCGCTCGCAAAAAAATTGGGTCGTGCTAAAAACGACCAAAACAAAAATGAAAAAAAAACTGATACCCGTCCTTTGAAGCGATCTTTGACGCCGGCGCCAATCTTTGATTCTGGCTTCTCCTTTGACATACCGTATTGCTTGAAGTCCTGTGAAATATACTCCGAAGCGCGAAAAAAGGTCACTTCCTTGTTGTGAATTGAGGATCGCTTCGAGTCACTCTTTTTATTATCATCCTCTTGAAGTAAGGCGTTATCATCGGCGTGTAAAACCGCCGCCGGAGGTCGTATGTAGGTTTCGGGGTCAATCAGATCAATATTGACCCCGAGGTCAAAATCGGTGTGGAGCTCTACTTTGCATAATTTCTCGAGTGTTGTTGGTTTGTACTAGAAATACAAAAATATTGACCCGTAATTGGATTTCGATGCGCTGGAAACGAATTTTGAGCAGTGGCCCGGAATTAGGCCCCATGGAAATTTAACAATATTAAGTCAAGATTATATTTTTTCCTAAATCAATTGGTGCCATATCTAAATGTATTTATACAATGCTAAAGCAAATCTAAGCGGTGACCTTCAAACTTACTTTAATAAATCGTTCCCGGGAAAATGGGTACTTTATCGACTTTGGATCAAAAGGAATATCCGGTAATCTGTTTGTATACTTGACACGACATATCAGACCCGACCGCTCGACAGCGCCACCTGGTCGTCGATTTCGTACGGGCGAACGCCCCCCACTTTTGGCACCGAGAGTCGTCGGTGCCATACTCTAATAAAACATGAAAAATTAATAAAAATTAAGACAAGATTTTTCTTTTTAGTTCGGACCAAAAAAGGATTTCTCTTTTTGACCATTAAACAAATTTGAAACTTTAGTTCGTTTTAACGAAAATCTTAAAGCAAAGAAACAAAGGGGGGACATCTTTCAGACAGAGAACTGGCTTAACCTTCAGAATATGTCAAAATCACTCGCCCTGATTTTAACCCCCGAGCGATACACTTTTCTTCAAAGACGGTCCCTTTTTATTTATACGATATTCTTCAGGAGGTCAAAGAGAAATCCATTTTTTCTTGATATGAACTAAAACAACACAGGGCAAATATTAATTAATAGCTAGTTTTTTTTAACCATATACCGTCATCAACATCATGCGGCCGTTAAATTAACAAAAATAATAATAATAACTCGAAAACTTCGTGGCAAAGAGGCACAGGTGAAGCGACAGCAAAATAGGGACAACATCATTTGAATGAATCGAGATAAGGCATAATATTTCCTACAAAGACAACAACAACCACCGCGCACTTAAGTTAACACCATAAGTCAGCTATAAATGCACTGCTCCGCACACAACATAAAATAATTACAGTCCCTACTCCTAATAGGGTCGTTTTTTCTCGTAAAGTTTCCTTTCTTGACGTTTTGGAGACACATTTCTCGAAAAAGGGGTAACACATTTCGCATATTGGGCGAAAAGTGTAATTGAGTAGTATGAAAATGTGAACCTACATGGCCCTTCATCCAAAAAAGTAAGCGTAAATGTGTTAATTTTTGGTGAATTAAGCTTAAATTGACACTTTTTCACACCAGTCCAATGTACATCCTGGATGATCACATCCATGACATTTTAAACGTCTGCGGGACCCGCAATGCGGGTGAACAAAATTTTAAAAATTTCCATTTCTTAATTTACGGATGCTAACTTGACCACGTCTGATACATGATGAAACAAGTGCGATGGAAGAGACGACCTGAAATTTGATATTCAAAATATCCTAAAAATTTTCATAAATTTTGAATAAGTTTTTTGTTTCATAAATGGAAGAAATAAAGGTAGATAGACATCTTAAGAAAGTTGGCTAATTCTAATTGCAACCAATAACCAGTTATGTTAACACAGGACTTGTTAACATTTTCCCCTATATTTGACTTTTAACAAGGTTTAATGTTAAGATAACTAGTTAGGTGTCGACAGTCATATTATTGCAGCTAATTGTAATGATTAGGGTGACCTCAGGAAGCAACAAATCCACAAGTTTTACAAGTTTCGACTTGTTTGACAAGAAATACACCACCTAAACAGTTATCTTAACACCCAAAGTGGTCAAAAAGTGTTAAGATAATTGAATTTTGTTAAGATTATTGGGTAGGGCATTTGGTAAGAAAATCCCGATACATTTCGGTCGAATAAGTGTAAACATAACCCTTTGTTAAGATAACTGGTTACGGAGTGTATTAAATGTGCTCATTTGGCTTGAAATTTCACCATGGTTAATGTTGAATAGAATATATCGGATTGAACATTTTTTTTTAAATTTTTTTTTATAAACAATCATCGTTTTCCTTTTTTCTTTTTCGGTTTTCCTTTCGGTTTCCCGCTGCTCTTGCCGGTTTGCTTATTACTTATTTCACGTTCCCTTTCTTCTAGCTGTTGTTTCATATGTTGTTCCATCATTTTATTACCTAGTTTAAGTGAAATTAGATTAATCATTTTTTTTATTTTTTGAAAATTATCGAGGGTTGTTGGTTATATCATAACTTATATGGTCAAAGTATGAAACACTTGGTTTTAGGGCAAGTCGATGTTTCATACTTTGACCATATAATCAACAACCCTCTATAATTTTCTATTTAGAAAAAAAAAAGCTGTTTTAAAGCGCTCTTTCAACCCGCTTTTTCAAGAGTTTTTTTTTATTAAGGGCCAAAATATGACAGGAGAAATCAATTAAAAACTCAGTATTTGTTTTGTATCCTCTCAATAGAAAAATTTTGTGAAGTCATTTAAGCGTTTTTAGACGTACAAAAAGGTTAAAACTAATGAATGAAGTTTAAAGAGCATTATACCTTCGATGCGCTGTTTAAGTTTGGGTATCATTAAGCCCAGGTATTTGTAAACAGCATCCTTTGACGGAAACTTCTCCAAGCATGGTTTTTTATTTTCATCGGTCAGTTTAAACTTAATTCGGCCACGGTGTGGATTGCCCATTGGCGCCGGGCCAAGAGGAAGAAAACGGTCTGGCTCGCGAGGGTGAACCTGAAAATAAATTTTGGATTTTACAAATTTAAATTTAATCAAAGTTGCAGTCGGTATCCCAATAGGCACGCTTTTAGTTGTTGAAAATAGCGTCCCTTTTGGTAGTACAGTGTCCTAAATTGCTCATTTTTGACAGTTTAGTTACCTTATTTTCAATCCAAATTTGAAATCCAGCGTCCTTCAGCACATCACGAATTTCCCAAAACGCCGGGTTTGGCACCGAGTGCTCTTTAGCGACCCTCCTGCCCTAAATCAAGTAATAAAGGGAATGACTAAAATCGCAAATAAAAATATAAGACGTTTTAAATTCCCATAAAATGCCTACAGGGGAGTCTGGTTATAAGGTCAAGCCCCCAAAAATGACACGACCTTAATGCACTCCAAAAAAATGACTTGACCTTAGTGCAAGAAAAAACCCGTGGCGTAACCCGTGGCGTTCTAAACGTATATGTCGAGTTCTAAATTTAAACCCAAGAAAAGTGAAAAAAGACATGATTTATCTTGAAAAAAAATGACTTGACCTTAGTGCAAAAAAGATGACCTTACCTTATAGCGGTCACCTTTTGTGACCTTATAACCAGACACCCCTGTAAAGTATAAAAGCTACAATAAAAATTGAAAAAAACCCTGCATAAAAATACCTAAAAAATGTGAACACTTATTTCTGGGATTTGGTTTGGCAAAGCATATAATTAAGCCGTTATAATAGCCCCGTAGTATAATAGTTTGAATTACCTGCTGTCTCGTGCGATTCTGATTGATGTAAAGTGGATAGACTGCGGGCCATCGATCGGATCCGGGTGGCGGTTTAACCGGCATTCGAACATTTCGCGGCGGTGCGTGGGCGTGCGCATGACCACCCGGGCCATGTGAATGTCCATGAGGCCCATGGTCGCCCCCACAACCACCTGGAGCCGACGACCCAATGTCTACGATTTCATCATCGGGATCACTCACATCTGACATGTCTTAAATTGAATATTTTTTTAGAAAAACAATTGTCAAAAATTCGTAATCTTTTTAATGAGCCCAAACCGGCTAAAAATCAATGACTAATTGTATCTCTTTTTTTTATACGTCTCCTGCCCAGTTATCTGGTTAGCAGTTAGATGGCCGGAATTCCCGCTCGTTCCTTTATAATACCGGAATTTTGAGCAATACTTTTCCAGGTATTTTGTTCACAAAAATGTCGACCTGATAAGTGCGCAGGGGGTATTACATGTCTGATATTAATGGAAACACCAATGGTTTTTCGGTTTCATCATGTTTGGTGTTAAACAGTTTGGGTTTATTAAAACATGACTTCGTTTGAACTAAAAGGATATAAAAATAAATTGTCTGAAAAAATACATATGTATATATATACAGTAGAGTGCGCCTGTTAAACCAAGATACAAAAAACTCGTTGTGGAAAATTTTGGCTAAAAAATTCGATATATACAATTTTTATCAGATTGTTTTTCACGAGTCCTCGGCCATTAATTTCTTGGCAAGTTTCATGGCTTCACGCATATCATAATGATCCTTCCGGTGGGTGCTAAATTTTGAATTTTGTTTTGTATGATCAATGGGCTCCTGTGAGCTTTGGGCGCACTTTGGAGTGGAATTTCCGGCTAGTCGCTGGGCTAAATCGGCTTCGCAAAGAGCGTGAGACTCGAGCGGGTTCGACGGGTCGTGATAGGGTGTTTTGGGCTCGTCAATTTTCATATATCCATAATCCTTGTCGACTGGGTGAAATGTTTCACGAATGTTATCTTCATCAAAAGAAAAATCCTTTTAAGGTTTTTTAGAGTATGCAACAACAAAAAAAACATTTACAAGTTTTTTTCGTGCCTTATTTTCAAAAAATCCTATAGGTCCAATTTTGGACCAAATATGAAAGGAATGGTCACTAGTGTAGGGTATGTTGGGGTTCGAACAATTTTAACAGATTTTAACGCACATTCTAAAAAACGACCTTTGGTGTAGAAATGCGTCCATCCTTCTTTAAAATAGACTTCTTTGGCGCCGTCTGAATAATGGTGTCATCGACTTTAACCCCCTCGGACTCGCCTTTGTCAATGCTGACTTGTTGGTCGTTATCTTTCGATCTCAAACGAAAACTTAGACAGAACCATCCCATTCAGTCACAAATCCGAATAATTAACCAACAGTTTGATTTGGACTTTCTAAAGTTTAAAATTATTATCGCAAACATTATCAAAATTATAATAAAGTATAAACTTGTCATTCGTTTATAAACGATTTCAGCGTCACGGTTCCAATGAAGGGGAATAAAAAACGGGATAAAATTCCTGTAACCATTTGTTACATGCGTTCATTGATAATCTGAATGACTTGTAAAAAAGTTATCAACCGCGATATATTAAATCAACAGTGTTGTTAGTGTCATGTAATTAAGTTACTGCTTAATACATCATTAACTTTTGTGTAAAATTATCCCCGTGAGTTTATTCCTCTTCGTTTTTTGGAACCAGAAGGTTTGTAAAAGCCGGTATTTTATCATAATTTTTGAGTCAAAAATAATTTATAAAAAAAACATACCGTATGATGGCGCTTAGATTGTTCCAATGATGTAAGAATAGCGTTACAAACCATAGTAAAATTGCTGGAAGCGGGACAGTTTGAGCACCATCATACGGTTTATCCAAACTTCTTATTATATTTTGCCATTTGAAGGATCAATATTTATTTTTTTTTGTCAACAAGTTTGAAACATACAACAAAATGACGATGAAGTTGTGTTCAGAAGATTTAAACTACGTATAAAAACCTTATCTTACAACCAGGTAGGAGAAAATAAAATTATTGCATAACGAGAAAAGAACATTTAGAGCATTTGAAGAAAACAAATTTATATGAAATTTCTTGGACACGGTATTTAAACACGATGGGATTTTTTTTTGTTATTACTTACCAACTGTTTCCCATCAACAATAGTGTTGTTTTTACCATAAATGTGTTAAAATTCATGTTAAATTACGCGTTAAAATATTTGTTTTGAATTTGAAGAATGTGTTTTTGCTAAAATATTGTTAAGAGGCAGTCGAAAAGGGAAAAAAAGTCTCTTCAGACAATGTATGGGAACGAGATGATTCATATAAGAAAATTGATTTTAGCACAAATTTTTTTAACCCTTTTATGTCCGAATGTATCACTCGCTTGAGCGTCCGATTGTGTAAAGTTGCACAATTATTTTCAAAATTCAATAATAAACTGAAAACCAAAGAATTGTTTCCGATACTCATAGCCGAACTTGAACTATACAATGAACACAAATTGAAAAACTCCCTATATTTTCAGCAAGGGGTACTCAGCAGGTAAAAAAAAAATTTGCGCTTTCAAATGGTTTTTTGGAGACCACAGGTTTTAAAAAGTTACTACAGTAATTTATAACATGAGTTACTGTATAGAAAGGTAAAAAACAGCAAACATAAAATCTGGAGAAATAAAATATTCTAGATTACGAACTAGAATTGGACTTCGAAATATCGAATTGGACCGATAACGAAAGTTCAATTGAACCTTCACCATCGTTTTTTCTTTCCCTTCGTCTTCTTTTGCGATTTTTGGGAGGAATCCGAATTTTCCCCAAATCTAAAAATATATATATAAATACACATACATATAATACATATAAATTATATGATATAAAAAATTGACATGACACTAAAGTGCAAGAAAAAAATGACTTGACTTTAGTGCAAAAAAGATGACTTGACCTTATAGCGGTCACCTTTTGTGACCTTATAACCAGACCCCCCTGTACACATCTTGAATATATGACAATTTACGAGACATCTCAACATGTCGTTTTTAGCCGGGCACAAAATTTAATCTTCTGGGAACGAAGCTTGAAAATTTTGGACCGCAATCAAAACCGGAAGTACCAGTATTTACCGGTTAAAACACGAAAATCGCCATATCTTGGCAAATTACTTTGATTTGTTAATACCGAACAAAAAATTCGTTCAGTTGACCCTACGACCTTAATTCAGTCAACCTTATAACGGGGAAATTTTAGACATTTATCTGCAGTACATTAAGCCAAATGAGTGTACATTTACAATATTCGACTTACTTTGAAGCATGTTTCATTTGTCGTCGTTCAGCGATGGCTTTGGCGAGATTTAAGAGTAATTCCCGTTTATTTACCCTATCTGGATTTTGTTTTGATGTATATCGCACTCGACCATATTCAAAGTAGTGATTCTTTTGCTGCTCCTTGAATGGGAAGTGCGCTCTGGGATGTAACTGAAAAACATATTTTACATATATGTAAAAATAAATGTTTTCCCTAAAAAATGTTTGGGAGAGGGGTCTAAAAAGTCGAAATAGACATACGATTCTAAAACTATTATTCTTTTCGAAATGGACTTACTTTTGACTCTTGCATTACATCGCTATTACTGAAGCCTAATGTGGACATGGCTTCCATAATTTCGACCACGGTTGGATTTTGAACCGCGCGTTGAAGCGGAATGCGTCGACCGTCTTTACCGGTGCGACTCGAATTTATATACACCGGGTAAATCGTCTGCCACCGATTAAAACCCTCGGGCAAATTTTCCATTCTCTAAACGAAAAACAAACAAAAATCAAAAAGAATCTCATAAAAATAACTGTAATCTAAAAAATACAATGGGGAGGCTCATGATCAGTGGAATGTCACAATGATTAAATATTTGCAAGTGGTTTTAAGGCTCATTTTCGGTATGAAAAAAAAAACTTTCACCGAAAATATTTNTCCCGTTTATTTACCCTATCTGGATTTTGTTTTGATGTATATCGCACTCGACCATATTCAAAGTAGTGATTCTTTTGCTGCTCCTTGAATGGGAAGTGCGCTCTGGGATGTAACTGAAAAACATATATTACATATATGTAAAAATAAATGTTTTCCCTAAAAAAATGTTTGGGAGAGGGGTCTAAAAAGTCTAAATAGACATACGATTCGAAAACTATTATTATTTTCGAAATGGACTTACTTTTGACTCTTGCATTACATCGCTATTACTGAAGCCTAATGTGGTCATGGCTTCCATAATTTCGACCACGGTCGGATTTTGAACCGCGCGTTGAAGCGGAATGCGACGACCGTCCTTACCGGTGCGACTCGAATTTATATACACCGGGTAAATCGTCTGCCACCGATTAAAACCCTCAGGCAAATTTTCCATTCTCTAAACAAAAAACAAACAAAAATCAAAATGAATCTCATAAAAATAACTGTAATCTAAAAAATACAATGTGGAGGCTCATGATCAGTGGAATGTCACAATGATTAAATATTTGCAAGTGGTTTTAAGGCTCATTTTCAGTATGAAAAAAAAAACTTTCACCGAAAATATTTACGTCAAAAAATTCTGGATCACCTTTTTTATTAACTGGCTAATACTCAGTAACTAGGCATTATAAGTACTCAAAAAAGTCTTTACACATTCATATATGTATACAGTCATTACTCTCAATACGGACGATTTCTCACAATATGGACGGTTTTGTGGGAAAATGTCCCCAAAACAGTCGAAAATGGACACTTTATGACAATTCAAGTTTAATGGTAAAATATTCATTAAATATCAGCTCAAAAAATGTGTAAACACAATTCGGCTACAACGAATAATGGCGCCAGTGTATACCAGATAGGTTGAATGGTTCCTAATGTGTTTTTTCAGCGGAAGTATTTTCGACAAAAGTGTTTTTTTTTACCATCACGTTGAAATATCTTATTAGACAGTAAAAACATCGGCACTTGTTTCTTTGAGTTTTTTTGAACGAATTTCAAGTTCCTTTTGGACATGTTCAAGATCTTCGAGACAGTCCAGCTCGGATAATAAGAGGCTAATGGCGGTCACGATTCCCGGTTTTCGCGGAACATCATGTTGCTCATGGCTGCTCAGACTGTCCTTTCCGTGTTTAAGATCTTCCTCGATTTTCTCATCGTCGAGAATCTCCCCATCAAGGATGGTTAAATCGGGCAAAATTGACAGTACCTCGGAACTGAAGTGGATAATTATCGAATATTTGGATAATATATTTCGTACGAAATTAATCTATCAAAACTATTCCGCTAGATCACTGTGCGAATATAATTAGATGAATCAATTCAAAAATAAAACTTGAAATGTCAGTTTGAAGCCGAAAATGATTTTTTGTAGTCATAGTCAACTTTCCCACAAAATTTTACTAAAAATTACAGATGTAAACAGCGTCCGGTTAAGGTATATGGACTGAGCAGCAGGCGTTGTTACTTATAAGGCCAAGGGTTGAAAAAGGACTAATAAAAAAAAAACGTAAAAAGACATGATTAAAAAAAATTCGCAAAATTTATGCTTTTGATTTGACCTCAAAAAAATGACTTGACCTAAAACAGTCACACCTTCAGACATTACCAGACACCCTGTAACATTTTTTTCTCAACATAAAAGTTCAAAAAGAAATGATTTCTATATAGTAAACTATAGTAAAAAAACATCCGTGGTAATGTAATATATCATATACAGCTATATTATATAGCCTTTATAATAAAAACGTCCAATTATATAATAAAACGTGACCGGGTCGTATGGAACCTTACTAGTTCGACGCTCGCTCTCTCGTTTTTT
>SCLG01001237.1:0-13012 GCA_004367875.1 Oikopleura albicans
AAGCACGTATTCCTGGCGAGAAGGTACAGTCGGTCAAGTCTTTCCATCAGCCCTCCAGAATTTGGTACCCATTTGGCTCAATGCTATGTCGGAATTTTCTGTTAGCAAGACTAGGGCTTTATAAATAAAGGATCACTTTTGGCGCCTCCGAGTCGGCAAAAACGTGTCCAATCATTCCAAGTAATCTTTAAATTTGAGTTTCGTCAAGTCGCTCTCAAATGCGGTTCCCCCAAAAACGCTGAAAAAGTTTGGAGCCATACCGTATGGCCTCACATTCCGAGCATTCCTCACAGTCAGAGAGTCCCCATACGGTATGTTTTAGTTACAGTCCAGACTCTCAATACGGACGCATTGTTGTGAAAAAATAGCCCTAAAATAGTCGAAAAATGGGCACTTTACGACAATTCACCCCAAAACGGACGCTATTTTTGAGAACCAAAAACGTCCGTATTTGAAGTAAGGACGGTATTCTACTAATAAGACGAAAGCTGAATTTAAAAGCCCTAACTAGAATAATATACCCATATCGGTATATGCACTAAAAACCATACAACAGTGTCTAAATGAAGATTCGCTTCTCTTTCTCCGAAATTTGACGGAAAAAGTATATATGAAGAACATTTGCCCAAACGAGTCGGTCATTATGCTTTCCAAGCGATGATTACAAATTTTGTCTAACTTTTTCTATCATAATATGACCAAATCAGCGGTTATCTTAACAAAATTCAATTATCTTCACACTTTTTGACAAAACAGTTGTTAACTCTCAGGGGGAAGGAGTTTTTGGGAACCCGTTGGGGGAAATGTGTGTCTATATACACACACTTAAAAAAATTCACAATAATTCGCAATAATTGAAAAAAACTGGTGAAACCAAGTTGTAGAGCTCGTCAAACTACGTCGATCTGACTATTATTAAATTGATTTGGGCCACCAGGGCCCCCTAGAGAACTGTTTGAAATCTCCAACCTACGCGAAAAAAAAATACCGTCAATGTATTTTATTTCGAAAAGTTGAGGGAGTCAGCAATACTCGTTTTTACCAACGGGGCCTCCATATGCCTTAAATCGACGAAAAACAAGTCGTGTGTAATACACACTGTGTATATATACACACATTTCCCCCTGGGAGTTTAGATAACTGGTTAGGTGGTTATTAAGCCAGCTACATACGTACGTGATCAATTGAGCTAGAAAATTAACTCTATCAGACTACCAGGAAAACCACCCGTTTTCTCAACGTAAGGCCCAAGTGAGTGACCCGTTGTTTGATCCCCGTGTACAGAAATTTTCGTATCAACTTCTCATCCTTTGGACATTTTTTGACATATTTAAAATCATAGCAAAAGCTTCTAACATTGTTCGAGAATGGTTCAGCTTGGGAAATGCATCGTCAGTCAAAAAAGATTATTGCAAACTATCTTATAGGGCTCATAATGACTCTAATGCGCACTTATGAGAAGCAACAAGATTTGCGAATTAATCAGCTGATGCCACTATTGGACGGTATTCTTCCCTGTATTCACGGAATAACACTAAAACAAATCAAGACAACACTTCGAAAGGAGCAGTGCGATATGAAAATTCTTGTTAGCTCCTCGACCACTGGGACAAAGAAGATAACTTGTTTTGGTATGAGTATTTTTAAGGGTGGTCTGCTCGATTTGTTTACAACTCAACATCATTTTTTTATAACACCGCATTGAATATATATAGTTTTCTTCAGATTATCTGTAAAGGTTTAGTGAATGAGTTCAAGTGCAAAAAAATAAGTTAATTCACGAATTCTAGAAATTTTGAGCATTTCAAAATTTCAAATTTTTCGATAAACTGGGAAATCACTCGCACGATTGCTATTTGCTAAAATTTGTTTGTGTTCTTCTTTTAATTTAATTTGTCTTTTATTGTCATAAGGAGTCTTCAGGGTAACGTTTTATTTTTCATGCATGTTTGTAAACAAATCGACCAGACCACCCTTAAAATATCCAAATTAAGCAATATAAAACTGGTCACATAACGGAGTAGTGCGTAGACGATTGATAATATAACGGTGTTGGGCGTGGGCGGAAACCGAAGTCCATTAAATCTCAAAAAGTGGTAACATAACGGAAATTTGGTAATATAACGGAATTTTGGTAACATAACGAAATTTTGGTAACATAACGGAATTTTGGCAACATAACGGATTTTTGGTAACATACCGGATTTTTGGTAACATAACGGAATTTGGTAACATAAAGGAATTTTGGTAACATAACGGAATTTTGGTAATATAACGGATTTTTGGTAACATAACGGAATTTTGGTAACATAACGGAATTTGGTAACATAAAGGAATTTCCGTAGCAGAACGGAATTTTGGTTAGATAAAGGAAATTGGGAACATAACGGAAACTTGGTAAGATAACGGCGTAAGTGGTTACTTTATCTTAATTCACATGTTTGAACATTTCAGGACCCGACGAATTCATGATTCCAAATCAGGTGGAAATTCCGAGCGACGATTTTAAATTTTCCGACCTACTGACCGAGGGCGTTGAATTTTACCACTTGAAGCCGTCACTTAACAAGTCATTTTACCTAAAAGACACTCGCCTGAATAAATTACTCAATCCGTCGGAATTGGTCCGGGATCATTTTCCGTTTCGAAAAGGTTCTTCACCCCAAGTCACGATAATTGAACTTGACACAAAATTGGCAAATGATGAAATTACGTACATTAATGTTCAGCAAATGACGGAAGATATTAATCGAGCGTCCCTAATGGTTAACTTCTTGAAGAATTCTAAAGACAGTGAAGGCGAATCGTTATTTTTGAAAACTGAGCTTTTGAGGTTCGTACTCATGTTTTCATATTTTGTGTTTAGTACATAGGGTGCGCAGTTAAGCAACCGCAGATTTACCGCCCTGTTTCAGGCGGTAATTGACGCCTACACGGTCCATTAACCAATGAAGTCCAATTTTCCAAAGTTTCCAGAAGTTTTTTTATAAAATTGTGGACGGTTTACTGCTCACCGTGTGTATTTTAATTGTAATTATTTGATATTATGATACAATCGTAGAGATCGTCAAATTGTGTCGAAACTATTATCTAAAATTCAATTTTGCCTACAATGACCCCTTATTTAAAATACCTGTTTGAAAATGTCAACCTACGCAAAAATGATTTTTGCGGCGCTAATTTTACTACCTACGCTTTTATTTTCGATATGCCAATATCTGTTATAATTACGATCAAAAATAGGCAAGTTAACTTTATTTCAGATCAACAAATTTTCCACGCAAAGGAATTGAAACGTCGCAAGATTTTCTATCCGAATCGTCCGTTATTCTCCGATTAGATCAAGTCAAAAAGAACATTTGGATGAATTTGGTTGCTGTTGTTTTTCAATCTATTGACCCGTTAAATTGGGAAACTGAAACAATTCCCTTTTTCGACGTGTTATCTTGTGCCTTGATATCACACAGGTTGTGGGTTTTTTCAGTTTTTTTTTTAAAGAAATCCATTTATAATCCGAAAAATTTAGTCAAAAGAAAAAAGCTTTATAATATACCCCCTAACCAGTTATGTTGACACCAGTTATGTTAACAAAATTGCCGAACCCTGGTTATCATAATAGTTCTTGGACCAAAAGTTTTTGGCCAAAACGTATCGCGATTTCCAATTATCTTGTCAAACACCCTAACCAATTATTTAAAGTTAAAATTTTTAACACTTTTTTGAGCTTTTTTTTGTTAAGCCAACTGGTTAGGTGGTGTGTTCCTCATTATATACAATTTATAGGACGTGGTTAATTGATAAATCAATCTTTTTTAAATGATAAAACAGTCGGGCCAAATTAAAATTTTTCGAGAGACCAGAAAGCCAAGCCAAGCCTATGAAATCTCATAAAAACGTCTGGCTTTGGGGAACCCTCATATCATGTGATACCTTGAAATTTAGTAAAAACCCACAAAAGTAATTGTTATTCGATTTTGCGAACTTATGCGTATTCTGTCATTTCGGCATCAATTTATTTTCCGGAGAAGTTTATCGAACTGTCAAAAAATCATATTCTGAATCCGATGGTTCGTGTTTATGCGATGAGTTGCCATTCCTCAATAACAACCTCAACCATCGAATTTATTATTCGACAATTGTTCTCTCTTCATCAAATACCCTTTACCATGCAATTATTGTCAGATTTACGGTTCCAAACTCTATTTTGTCTTAAAATTTATTTTTATTTTAGATGATTCGGCACAATTTCCGAAATTTTTAACTCGATTTTTAACAAAATTTTGACCACAAATTTTATCATAAATTTGATTAAAATTTTTTATCTCAATTCCAACACAATTTTAACAGGATTGTGACTACAACTTTTAACACCATTTGTAACACAATTTTTAACACATTTTCAACGCAATTTTTTACAAAACTTTTAACACAATTTTCAATACAATTTTTAACACAATTTTTAACAAAACTTTTACCACAATTTTCAATACAATACTGAACACAATTTTTAACACATTTTTTTTCACATAATTGTTTTTACACATTTTTATAAAGTTTTTAATACATTTTTTAACAATTTTAATATGTTTTTAAGATATAACTTATTTTTCACATTAAATCTGATTTTATACGGAAATCAGCTGAAGATTTCAGAAACTGATTAATAAATGACCTTAAGTGACCCCGAATAACCATTGTGAACCATGATAAGCTTGCGCAGAGCTTTTCTTCGAGGAAGATGATGAAGTTCAGCGTTGTTTGCGGCCTAAAATTGTTTATGACCTTCTTTCGTCACTTTCAAAAGAAAGTGTGCCCGATGAATTGCATGTTATGGATTTATTGGAACCTAACCAACCTTTAGACACTATTTATGACAATGAACTGTATTCATTTCCGATGAATGGGGCTTTACGTCTTTGCCAAATAATTATATTGGAAAGTGGCGAAAGTGCCAGTGCCGTCAAAATGCTGACATTATTTCAAGTTAGGCTTTTCAGTATTTCGACCGGTTTGCTTCGCATACCGGGTCACCAAATAAAGCCCCTTTAAATAAATCATGTTTTGACAAATATTTTGACAGATGTTTTGACAAAATGTTTTACAAATGTTTTGACAAATGTTTTGACAAATGTTTTGAAAAATGTTTTGACGAATGTTTAGAAAAAATGTTTTGACAAATGTTTTGACAAATGTTTTGAAAAATGTTTTGACAAATGTTTTGAAAAATGTTTTGACAAATGTTTTGAAAAATGTTTTGACAAATGTTTTGAAAAATGTTTTGACAAATGTTTTGACAAAGTCATTTCACGAAATTTTTTCAACGATTATTTAGAAAGATTTTTGTAAAAAATATTTTTTTCGTTGAATTTTCCTTTCATGCAACATTTTTGGACAATTTTTTAGCGAAAATACCCGTAATCTCAATTGACTAGCCTTTCCAAAGCACTTGTATTTGTTGAACTTGAACATATTCGATCCGAGTCCTCTTTGGGCAACAAAAAGTGTTTCGATCGACTTCGGGAGATTGCCGACATCATGGAAAATATCACAAAACAATCTGTTATTTTTTCACGGAATTATATTCTTTACCACGGTCACAATTATCACCACGGCCATTTATTCCAGAAAAATTCAACTGTTAAATCAGAAGATATCGAACATCTAGCCAATAATTCTAGCTCTAGAGGCTCAGATAGGGTTCGAAATTACAATTGCACTTTTAGAAAAAATGGTCAGTTTGGAAGGCTTAAAAAAATTGAAAAACAAATTTGAAAAAAAAAAATTTGAAAAAAAAATTTGAAAAAAAATTGTAAAAAATGAATCGAAGAAAAAAAAAATTGAAAAAAAAAATTGAAATAAAAGAATCGAAGAAAAAAAAATTGAAATAAAAGAATCGAAGAAAAAAAAATTGAAATAAAAGAATCGAAGAAAAAAAAATTGAAAAAAAAATCCGAAAAGTTGAAATAAATTGAACAAAAATGTGTAATGTGAAATTAAAAATTAAGAAATTAAAAAAAATTAAAGAAAATTAAGTTTTGTCAAATAAAAAACTGAAAATTTTTTACCCAAACTCGGATGAAAAAACTGGCGACAACAAACGGGTTAGCTTGGCTGAATTTATTGCTCCACGTGAAATTTTACTCAAATCGGCGATAGAAATTTTTACCACAATGGAAGAATTTATACCAAAAGAATTAGCGAAACAGTCGGATAATGATAAAAGTACATTTTATGCTCGAACTCATGACAAACTGCTCGAAGTCGCATTTTCTTTATTAAAAGTGCCCCTCGATGAAGAAGATCGAAAACATGCTAATGTGAGACAGTTAAAGGGTTTTATTATTGATGGGAAGTTTTTATGTGAAATTTGAATGTGATTTTTTCATGTGAAACTTTTATGTACATTTTTGTGTGATTTTTTTATGTGAAATTTTGTGTGAGATTTTTGGGTGAAATTTTTATGTGAACTTTTCAAAAAATAAGGAAACAAAAAGGAGTAGACCACCTAAGCATCTCAGATAACACTTTTTTGTGTTATTTCAAATGGCAATCGTTATTTCAAATGGCTAGTTTGTAGACGTAAACGTTGGAAAAATTTCACCGAATTTCCACCAAATTCTCGCGAAAAGAAGTGTTATTTCAAATGCAAAGTTTGCATTGCAAACTGTTATCCCAAATGGTTAGGTGGTGTATCTCATGATAATAGAGTTCCGAAATAATGTCGCGTTAATGAGTTAACGAAACTACTCATAAAAAAGTTTAACCCTTAGACAGCGAGCGTTGGCACAGATCAATCCGGCAATATCCCAGTACGCCGATCAGATTCGCGTTTCGGAGCCAATGATAAATTATTTCAATAAAGTGTTCCCGTTTCTTGATTGGTCGGTCAGTGAAATGCCACCGAGCTTATATACTTTTTTTAAACGGATAGATCGCATTTTTGTTCGACTGGTTAAAAGCCAAAATCTCAGGTACCTATGAAAAAACGTAAATTTTTTGAATTTTTAACTTTCAAGGGGAAGGGGTGAAATGTTAACCCGTAGGCAATAACTTAATACATATATAGACACTTCCCCCTGGGTGTAAATATCTGTGATATCGGAAGATTAACAAAAAACAGGGAAAACCTCATTTGAAAAATTTCGTTTTGAATACACAGGGTGCGCCGTTATGTCTCACCCCGTTATGTTTCACTTTTTTGAGAAAATATTTTCTCCAAATACATATCATTATACGTTAAGCCCTGCGCCGTTATGTTTCACTTTTTTCCGCTCGGGCCATTATGTTTCACTATTTTTCTATTTTTTTGTGAAACATAACAGCGCACCCTGTGTACTTGAAATTATGTATTTTCGACTTTTTTTAGTGTGATTACGTAATCGTGATTTTATGATTTCACTAATTCATCACAATAATTTATATCACGTTTTTAGACGTAAAATCGACTGGAGGTCGATAATTGCAATTGTGGACGGATTACGACTATTATTCACAAAACAACCACTGTTTTTGTTGTCTAGTTATATACCACACATTATTAACTCTTTACTCATTTTATTGGTTGATAATTACCCCTCAACAAGCCGTGGAATTCAAGAAGGTCTACATCAGCTGGCAAGTTATCGAAATAATCAAGAGTTTTCACCGCGAGAGTTAAAGGACGGGTTCTGAATTCTTGTATATGATATGCGACATATCATATTATGCATATCTCCTTAACGACCCAAAAAGCGTAATATTTAACCCCTGTGATTTTTTTTTCAAGTCCGAGAACACAGTCCAGCACAGCCGAGCTCAGTTCATTTTATGTTTGAGCTTGAGAGCACAGCCGAGCGCAGCTCGATTTTTTTTTCGAGCCCGAGAGGACAGCCCAGCACAGCTCATTTTTTTTCTGACTCATGCCGACCCCTGGTCCAGACAGTGCAATATGTCACCGTGTCTAATAATTTCAATATATGCACACGACTTGGTTTTTCGTTGCTTTAAGGCATAAAGAGGCCCCGTAGGGCAGAATTGGTATTGCTAACCCCCTCAACTTTTCAAGAAAATTCCATTGGTATTTTTTGCGTAGGTTGGATATTTCAAACAGATCTCTAAGGGGCCCTTGTGGCCCAAATCAATTTCTTAATAGTCAGATAGACGTAGTTTGACGAGCTCTACAACTTGGTTTTACCAGAATTATTGCGACTTATTGTGAATTTTTAAGTGTGTGCATACGTACACACAATTTTCACCTACAAGTTATCAAAAAGTCCTTCCCCCTGAGAGTTAAGAAAACATCTTGAACCCGAATTTTAGGAAGTTGTTTCAGAATTTTTAAGCGTTGTTGTAACGCTACGAATTGAAGGGCTCGGACTGCGCGTAATTTTCCAGTCTTGTTTGACCAAAGAACTCGAATCACAATTTCTCATTTTTGGAATCATACCGTTTATGATTTGCCTAAAAACAAAGCGGTCGTCTTTAACCGGAAAACCAATCGGAAAGCGGGATTTAGCCAATTTGACCGATATTATATTAACCATTGCAAATAGACGTCTCAAGGAATATGAATCGTCTTACCCGTTATGTTCCGAAGAAGGCAGTGCATTTTTAATCGCCCTTCAAAGTCCGGCCCATGACCTTGACCGGAAACTTGAAGAAATATTTTTGGCCGTCAAGATTTTCATCATTTGTTTTGAAAGCGAATTTATCGAATCCAAACAACTCGAGCAATTTCTGTTACAATTGAGCAAAAGCCAAACAGTTACTACTTTGAGGTATAGAAAGCATTACAGTCCTTCTCTAAGGAATGCCTATGTGGACCTTTTGGTGGAATGAGCGGAATCACTTTGAATTTTTTTTTTCATCAAAACGCAAATATACTTTTGAGTTTCTTTTCTGCCCGAGTGTTATTTTGAGTACATCATGAGTACTTTTTGAATACTTTTTGAATACTTTTTGAATACTTTTTGAGTACTTTTTGAGTACTTTTTTAGTACTTTTCGAGTCGAAAAAGTTTTCGACTACTTTCGAAGTATTTTTGAGTATTTTTTAAGTCCAGTTGATAGTACGTTTTAATATACACCACCTAACCATGTGACTCAACACATTTTTTTCCAAAAAAAGGTGTTAGTTCATATGCAAATTGTCAAGTCAAATGCAAACTGTTAACCCAAATGGGTAATACGTAGGTAAAAACCCTAGCAAATTTGAAACAAAAAAGTGTTAACTCAAATGCAAATAGACTTTTTCTCTAGATTTAAATTCCAAATTGACGAATAAAATGGGCAAATGTTATCTCAATTGCAAAATGTTATTTCACATGGGTAGTGCGTAGGCGGAAATACTGGAAAAAAAGACAAAAAAAGTCTTAATTCAACTGCAAACTGTTAAGTCAAATGCAAACTGTTTAGCCAAATGGTGTTAATTCACATGGTTAGGTGATGTATTTCTAACATTCATGTTTTTCTTTTTTTAGGGGGTTAAAATCAATATTCGAGCTGAGTCGATTTTTGAAATTGAATTTCAAATATGAACTTGCGGTAAATATTGGAGCGACTACTCTTCCGGATGGTCGATTGAAGCAAATTCAAAATCACATTTTTCAAACCATTCTGCACCATCGATGCAATCGCAACTCAACTCGCTCAAAACTCGACAAAATGACGAAAGAATTGGAACTTCATAGCGAAATTATTCGAAATGGTTATGCTAAACCCCGAAAAGACAAAAAGGATCAAATTAAGGGTGATTTTCCGCGAAAATCGTGTCGAAAATCTGAACGATCACGACTGATGTCTTTTCGACATGCGTTGCCCGGTTTAGCTCGAACAACGTCGATTAGAGGGAAAACCGACGTTGCTCACACAAAAAGACTTTCATCAGGATTGTTATTTTCATGTTTATATTTAACTCATAGGGGACGTGTGTTTGTTGTTGTAGGACGCAATTCTCAATAAGTGACTAGACGTGCTTAGAATTGTATAAATTGCCCTGTTTTACGTATAGGGTATATACTCAGGACTCTAAGATCATTCTATATTTGGCCGTTTTAAATTCATGTCTTTTTGGTAAACAACTTTATTGTCAATTTTGTTCGTCGGTTTACAAAAAAAAAAATATTTGAAATCCCATCGTATGGTCGCCTACGCAATGCCTACGCAATACCTACGCAATGCCTACGCAATACCTACGCAATGCCTACGTAATGCCTACAAAATGCCCACGCAATGCCCACGCAATGCCTACTCAATGCCTACGCAATGCGGAATTATGTTGCAGTTTTTTAGCGGTTTGAATTTTCTCTTTTTGCTGAACACCTTTTTCGTTCCGCCAACGCCTGCGCAGTTATCTGACAATTTTTTATATGCTTTTGGAACATAACTGAAAATGGTTTTCGAACGTCCAGTTAAAGGTTAAATTTTCGTAAAAGATAACATTTATCAAAGGATGTGTCTTATCGGAACGAACAACGGCCGCCAAACATATTTTGGATCAAAACAAGTTGCTGGATGAGTCTGAAATTAATCCATTCGCAAAAATTAGCCAAAATTTTCGAAAATCGTCCTTTCGAATGAAAATACATGATGAAACAACGGATACGACAAAACGACGATTAAACGCACGACACACGGCAGATAATCTCGATACGAGTGATAGGCGTTCTTCCTTGAGCACTTACGATCAAAAAGACGTATGTTTAGCGATCATGTTTAAATTCACATGTTTAATAAATTTATTATATTAATAAACTAACTTAATATAATAATAACATGTACAGGGGGTACCTGGTAAGGAATATTTTTTGTTTTTTGAAACCAAACCTTATTTGGCCCCACTGTATGTATTTAAAGCGTAATCAGTTGATTTTTGTGATGTTTACTTTTTACGTTATTAGTCCTTACTCCCATAACGGAGGCTTTTTAGTCAAAAAATAATTATCCAATAACGGACGCGTTTTAGTCAAAACACTAGTTATCTCATTTTTCGTAACTATTTTTTGTAACTATTTTTCGTAACTATTTTTCGTTACTAGTTTGTTCGTAAAACACTATCATTTTTTACTAATATTTTAGGGTCCAAGCCTGGTAACCAGCGAACCTGCGAAAATACTCAAAAAAGGATTAACATCAAATTTCTAAATCGCCTTTTGTAAATCACACAAAAACTGTAAAAACACTTTTTTTACCTTTTAATTTATTTGGGAGCGCCTCTTTTGGTACCAAAGCTTCAACTGGTACTTAAAGCTTCTTTTGGTACTCAAACTTCTTTTGCTAACAAAATCTGCTATCGGTAGTAAAACTTCTTTTGGTACCAATGCTTTTTTTGGGACTGGCTTAGTACCAATTAAAATGTTAGTACCTAAAGAAGCTTGCAATATCAATTGAAGCTTTCGTACAAAAAAAATTGCGCGTACCAAAAGAGGCGCTCCAAATTTATTGCACTTCCTGCAAATTTCAATAAAAAATTAACATTTTTTGTGTTTAAATTTTTTTAAATTATTTATTACGATATTGTGAACAGTCAGTGAGAAAACCGGCTTTTTTGCAACCGATATTTTTCTGACATTTTGGACACTTATGATAAGAATCTTTGCAACCATTGTAGAATATTGGAATCAAACAACAAGGCCATAAACCTAAAACGCACAAAATACCAAGAGTTGTCCATGTTCTGGCGCCCCTACGGTATTCCACAGATGTTGTCACCTAAAAAATATTGTATGCAACTATTTGTTTCAACCAGTGTTGGAAAAATTGGTCAACGGTCGAATTTTTCCCAACGCCCAACGTTTCCAACACTGGTTTGATGGAGTTTATGCAATTATTGAATACCCAGAATCATTATTGGATAAATACACCACCTAACCAGTTATTTTGACAATTGTTTTACTCAAAAAGTAGAGGAAAATTCGGTGACTGGGGAATTCCGCTCATTTTATAGTCGCTTCGGCTCGCCCGAGCGAATGAGAGAACAGAAACGAAGCTTTTAACGTAGGTTTTAGACGAAAAAAGAGCGGAATTCCCTTTTTCAAATTACGGCATTATTTTTCTTTTTCTTTATAAATTAAGCCTAATACATATTTTTGTTCATTCTTACTTATTTCTTATGGTTAACAAGAAAAGAAAAATGTAATTTTGTCTTCATATTTTTTTCTGATAGAAAATACGCCCTTTTGATTACTCGGCCGCTTTT
Organism: Oikopleura albicans; assembly: GCA_004367875.1. NCBI lineage: Eukaryota > Metazoa > Chordata > Appendicularia > Copelata > Oikopleuridae > Oikopleura > Oikopleura albicans. The sequence continues at coordinate 12,175 of SCLG01001237.1, forward strand.
GATGAATTCCTCGTCCTCGAATATTCCGACTAACTAATGTGTATCAAAATGGGACGATCAAAGAACAGGCGTGTGCGGCAATTCAAAGTAGGCGTGAAGAATTTTTTGTCGGGGTCCGCAGCAGAAGGTTACAATAAGGTCACAAAAGGTGACCGCTATAAGGTCAAGTCATCTTTTTTGTACTAAGGTCAAGTCATTTTTTTTTCAAGATAAATCATGTCTTTTTTCACTTTTTTTGGATGAAAACCAAAAACAATAGTTATGTTCCCGCAAAAACGCAAAATGAATCACAAAGGATTGATTTAGGTCCTCAAGGCATTCCCAAACTTATATAATGTGTGCCTGTCTCCAGGAAGGCAGTTTTTTGTAAACAAACCGACCCTACCAAAAGTTCATTCATTTTTGATAAAAAAAACTTTTTCACGGGCAGTATATCTTTAAAAAAAATTGTAACTTATTTGGCTAGTTAGACTTGAAAGAAACAATTGTAACTTATATGGGTAATTACGTCATTTTGTAACTTATTTGGGTGTAACTTATTTGGGTGAGGGACTGTATTAGAAAATTTCCCCCTAGAAAAAAGTTTTTTGTATCATACGTTAATTGAACTAATAATGTCACACGATAAAGCAATCTTTTATATTAACTGTCATGGTCCGTTCTGACCCGATAACGGCGCAGTGCGTAGGTGCGCAGTGCGTAGGCGCGCAGTGCGTAGGTGGGGTGGAAAATTTTGAGTCAAAATCTGGACCGATAACGGGTGACTCGATAACGGCGCAGGGGGTTAGTGAACTTGATTTATGTATCATCAAAAATCTCTTTAAAAATCATCCAATAT
>SCLG01001238.1:0-14309 GCA_004367875.1 Oikopleura albicans
TGGCTTGTCATATCCAAAATTTGTGTAATCGTCAGACGTGATCGACTAATAATACCGACAGCATACATTTAAAATTTACGTCGAATTAATATTTGTATACCGTATGACCGCGTTCAGACTGCAAGTCTTTGACCAATTCCCATCATCTTCGATTTTTAACGCTGTTATGAGTCATAATCTCATACCGTATGACAGCGCTGAGACTGCCACTGTGATATAAATAAATTAATGTTCATGGTTAAAATATTCAAAAATTTTATCTACCAGACCGTGATGACTAGTGTTGACCAGTGGTGTTGACCAGTGGTGTCGACCAGTGGTGTTGACCAGCGGTGATCAGATATTTAAAAGTTCTAAATGGCCGTTCTGTTCTGTCTCGTGATGGAAAAACGGCCCGAACGGGGTTCTTGCGTTCTTTTGTTCTATTAGCGTTTTCATTCTAAAGTTCTCAAGTTTTGGGAAAGAACGAAACTTTTACATCTCTTGTGGTGACGAATACAAAAACAATATTAAAAATACTGAATTTTACGTGTTTTGCGTGTTTTTGAACCAAATTTTTTTAACAAAAATAAAAAAAACGTTTATCGAAGAAAGTGACTGATTAACGTTTTTATCATTTTTTAAAATTACTTTCGGAAAAGTTTTCACCGAAAGACCACAGTGCCACTTTGTGGTCAAAGTGTTGTAAAATATGCGTTGGGGCCCCAACTTGGGGCTTGATTATTTTACGAAAAATAGTACGGATTGGCTGCTTTAACATATTTATAATATCATCAAGAAACGTCTTCGGGACCAAAACGCCCACCCCCAAAAAACTACTGCAAGAAACGTTCCAATAGTTTTTTTTTGTTCATACTTAACTTCTATCATCCTATTGAACGGTTTCTAAGCCGCCAATCTTTAGAAACTCAAAACGAATTTAGTGACGGGCAAAATTAAGTTAGAATATCTCTATTAAACCTATTAACACAAAAAGTCATGGTTTATGGCTGGTGAAAAAAAAAGAAAGAAAAAAAAATAATGTTCTACATAATTTTTGGATTATGAGCGTATCGGTCAAAAAAGGATCAATTAGGTGCGATGGACGGCGTTCTATTTAGTCGTATTGCGCCCAAATGAGACTTTGATACAATCATGAACTTGCAATAAGTCTATTATCACGTCCTTCTATATTTGGCTTCTCCCGTCTAATCGCCTTAAACTGTTACCGATTTTTTCATAACACTTTTCACGGATTAAAACTTGGATAAATCACAAAATGAATTAAAAAAAAATAACACCAACCAAAACTTTTCGCATTCGTCGCCGACGCCCTACGCAGTTATATTATCGTTTTTTATGATCCAACAATGAATCGGCTAAGGTTGCGTTCGCACTTTTTTTTATTTTGAAACAATATAAAACTACGCGCAGAAGTTTTCCCTGGCTGATTCATTGTTGGACCACACGGTATATTATCGTAGCAGAATTACTTCATAGAATACACCAGATTCTTCTTTTTCGCGCGCCACGTTTTATTTTTATAAAAATCTAAACCCCATTTTGAAGGGGTTATCGACGTTTCTACGAAAAACAACTTATACCACGCGAGAGATAAACTAGAGAAGAATTTTTTAGCCGTTTCAAAATTTAATTTACGGCAAGGATAATTTTTACGCTGAAATAAACGACGTAATGTTTTATAGCCTGAGGCCGTGCGAAAGTGATTATGCCGGGTAACGCCCGCCGGCGAAAGTCGCCAAGAAAAAACGACAAATCGCGTACGCCCGACCGCTATGACTCACGACGACACTCCAATGACAAGAAGGATAGGGATAGGGAGTATGATAGACGAAAATCGAATTCATCCCGCCCACGATCACCAGAGAAGAAAAATCGACGCTCGACAAGCTCAAAAACTACAAATAATCGTAGTGAGCAAGGAGGTAATACCCTAATTAATGCACCGAATTGTCACAATGAAACGCTCCTTATAATGAATAGGGATCGTCGACAATTTTTAATTGAAAGCTCGAAATTTGATCCTAATAATTTCACAAAAAATAAAGAAATTATTAATAAAAAAATTTCCTTTCAAGGGTCTGGTACTGCCTCCACGAAACCTCGTCGTACCTTGGATTTGCCAAATATTACGATCAAACTGCTCCCCGACGGAATTCCGTACAACACTGAAGTGAACATCTCATTAAATAATATTTTAAATTGTGATGATTCACCAAGTGTTTCCGGAGTTAACGATCCTTTTCTCGTTAGACTTCGGCCGTCGACTCCAAAGAAAAAAATCAATGACGCGTTATACTGGCTTGGACTTGTTGCCTCCGAGACTATAATTACGACGTCATTTAATGAGGAATTTGCCTTAAGCCTAAATTTTGGGTCAAAAAAAGCCATGATATTTTTCGTCGGGTTTTATAGCCACCTCATTGACCAAAAAGACGCATTTTGGAAATTTCGGTCCAGCCCCATGATCACTGTTCACATTATTAAAGCCGCCGAACCAGGCGTCTTTTATTTTAACAACACCCCTAAACCAGAGTTTGATAAATGGTTGCTCGACGTTCACACTTGGAACACAACCTTAGAACAAAGTAAGGGGATTGAATGGGATTATAGTCCGACGGAGGAGCAAAGAAATGACGGTACCATAAGTCTTGTAGAGACTATTCATTATAACCGCATTGAAATGTCTTGGAACTCGCCGCCGAAAGTTTCATTGGACCATTTCATTAAACATGGAAAGGCCTTTGATAACGACTGGGATATTGTCAGCGACGCAGATCGTAAATCCAAGCGCATATCGCGACGCCTCGCGATTTTGATGTCGCCGGATATTTTTCAAAAATCCGAAGAAGCTTTCAACAGGGAACACAGCGATCGAGTTAACGAAAAAAATCAACGTCTGTCTGATCTCGAGCGCCGCAAGCAACCGTTGTCTATCGGCGACTTGGATAAATTCACCAGCCGCGGGGGGCGCTTAATGCCCAAAAATACCGAAGTCTCGACGACCTCGACCAATCAGAACGCGCAAATCAGTTCGACGCTTAAAGAGTTGCGTGCTCACTACTCTTCCTTTGCAACGGTCGGCAAGGAAATGTGTACGGCCATAAATAAAAATACGTCGATTTTGAAAGGAGGTCTTTCTGCTTTAAGTCAAAAAGCAAAAAATCTTCAAAGTCACATGACGCAGGTCAACAGGGCACAACGTACTCTTTCGTCGAATCACTCTCGATTTGTAGCGGAAAGCAACCATCGGTGGCAAAGTCAGGTTAACATCAACAACCAGCTTATTAATTGGGCTGACGGCGTAAACCAACACCTTTGCAGCGTCGACAATACCCTTAAGTTGGAAAATAAAGAACACGTAAGTTTTGCCGAAAAATCTTCGGCGATTCTACCGTCAATTTCCCACTGTGTCGACTATGTTGACCCTGAGATCGTCGAAATTAAAGATGTGACTGACGGTGAACTCAATAGTTCGCTAAACCTCGAAATTACCAACGTGGAATTTTCGTCGGAAAAGGCACCTGCCGCAACCGTCGACTCAGATGCCACTATGGAAACCGAGGTGGTAAGTGCGCCGTCACATAATGCACCGTCGAGCTCCAAATTCGCCGCGCCGCCGCTCACTGTCAACAATCGTGTCCTGGATACTCCATCAAAACATCGTCTTCTCAAACGCGTATTCACGCCGTCGGAATGTGACCGCTTAAGTGAAAACAAGCGGCTTCGGATGAACCAAGAAAAACCGAAAATATCGCCGTTTGGGGAAGACTCGAAAAAGAAATCGTCGGCGTTCAAATACATCAACCCGACCACAAAAACGTGGATCAAAACAGGTGGTGCTTTGGCAAAAATTCAAAGCGACTACAATAAAAAAATGGTTGATGTTTTGGGTTCTTCGGCGAATGCTCAAAAATGGTATTATTTGATCACCTATCACGGCGACGAAATAATCAATGAGCTCAAAAGCCGACTAAACACGACGGGTATGATTAAAGGGGAAATCACGGCAGATTTAATTCGACGTCAAATTGATGAAGTGGAAAAATCATTAACACTCATCCACGACGCCGACTGTATTGATGAAATTTGCCGCTCGGGTATGACTCTGGGGGTAATATACCCGGATTGTCTAAATAAAACAATTTTTGACTGGATCGAGACATATTTTTCGTCGCTTGAGAAGCCCGTGAAACAAAAATCACAGGGCTGGAACCACCTTTGTATGAGCCTTATGCTGTTTCATAGAAAAACCCAGCAATATTGTCAACTTAAGGAGCTTCTCGACGGAAATCTCGATAGTTCCCCTGGCCACCAATCATCTACTAATGATACTGGTACGGACTTAATTAAAAAAAATAAGTCCGTACCAGTATTTTCAACAATTATTTTTCAGCCTAGTACCCCCGTCGACCCTGTTCAATCGCCGTCTCAATCTTCACCAACATCGCCGAATTTACATGGTATGTCGCCTTTACCGCAATCTAGATTACACTCATATGAGGATCTGTTTTCAACATCTAACGTATACATTGGGAAATCAGTTAGACCCTATGTTACACGAAAAAACAAACGTCGCCGTCATAGAATAAAAAAGTTGAAAAAAAATATGAAAAATAACAAAAAAAATATTTTCGAAGACGTGTCTGATAATTCCATAAACGATAAGCCCGGCTTCTCCGAAATTGTTAGATTTTTCTGTGACGACGACGAGCCCATTGAGGTGGGACGCTCGTCGACCAATAATAAAACAATTAACACTAATCAGGGCACGGACATTGACGATCTGTCCCACTTCAATGATTTATTCGACGATTTGATTTTCAAAAACCCAGTTGAAATTAAAAACTCAATTTTCGACGATAAACCTAAAATCGACGTAAGAAAATCGAATAAATCAGAAATAATAAACTGGTTTTATGGCCAAGGTGTAAATATTGTTAACTTTGGCGATGAAACCAGGAAAGCTTTCAGAATAAACCATCAACTTGACCTTACAACTCTTCAGTTACTCGCCGAATTACATAATCACGAAATGCTCAGTCCACAGTGTACATACGCCGCTGTCAAAGGGCTACAACGCCCTTGTCTACCAACAATTGCAGAAAACAAAAGCCGTCGAGAAACAACTTTCATCCGACGATTTGAAGAGAACTTCAATTTTGATTTTAAAAATATTGATAAAAAAATCAGTTCTTCTTCAAAACTTATTTACTTTCGCCGCTCTAATATTGATTTTGACTCAAATAAAGAATCAGAATCAACAAAAAAAAATGGGAAAGAAGACGGACCAACACAGCTCATCAAACCTATTAATGACAAAAAAAGTTTCGAAAAAAAACTGCCAAAATCAATTAATTTTGAATATTTAAATGTAAATTTGCGCGACGCAACAAAAAAAAAGTTGGATGAGCTGGTCCGCCTTCACCCTGAAGTTTCATTGTTTTTATTAAATGAGTTAAAACTCGACGTAAAGCATGTAAAGATTACAACGCCTTCACGATATAAAATGTTTCATAGTAACATGGACATTAAAGGTAAAGCTTACGCCGCCATTTTAATAAAAGAAGAAATAGCACATAAAGTCAAACAAATTGCATGTCCGCCTATGTTTTGCAAAGTCCTTTTTTCCGACGGTATTACGAATATCACTTTTACTTCTGTTTACAGACCCGGCGACTCATCACTCAAATATAGATATAGCAACTATATTAAGGATAAATTTTACGATGACTTAAAATTATTGAGTGAAGATAAACCCCATGTCTCATCAATAATCGCCGGTGATTTTAATACTCCCATTTTGGATAAATCTCATCCGAAAACTAAGAAGGTATTCGACGCTCTCTCTAAATTTAAAAACCTGGTGACTAAATCAACTTTCCGGAAATCTTTCAAGAAAAAACAGAAAGATGATTATGAATCGACGATCGACGCTGTCTTTTCCAAAAATATTTTGCATCAAAATTTCTTTCATTTAAATCTAAAAGACACTTTGGGGACTGATGGTCATTTAGGACAGAAAGGTTGTATAAAATACGACGTTTCTAAATACGAAATCACAGGGAAGCGTTTCAGCCGCTCTTCGGCACTTCCAAGTGATATTAGGAACTTAGGGGCGAAAACTTGGGGTCTTTTAGAAAAAACATTAGACGACGCAGATCTTAGCCCAATTAATAAGGCCCACCGTATACAAAATTATTTGGAAAAGTTAGTGGCGATCGCCGAACCAGAAACAATTAAGGAGACTAGGGTTAAATATTTCGAACCGTCGTTAACGGAAAATACCGTTTTATGGATGCAAAGAATGAACCACTTGCGACAAAAAATCGACGGTATGCCTGATAATAATGAAAAAACATATTTAACCGACATATACCGACGAACTCGGAAACACTATCGACGACTTGCAAAATTGGACAGACAAAGTTTTTTGGCTGAACGTGCCGACGCCTGTTTTTTGGACAGTGACGAATTTCACAAAGTTTATAATAAAGTTGTGAAAAAAGTGACTAACATTTCCAGCTGTCCCATTCCAATTAATGACGTCGCTTCGGGTTTCGCTAAATTACAATGGGGCGAAACAATACCTCACAAATCAAATTTTAAGTGGACCAACAAAAATAATTTAAAAAAATCTTTAAAAAACGAACATCTTTTTCGTATTTCGCCGGTCACTTGGGACGGCAAAGGAGTGGGGGACAGCCTTAGAGCGGCGATCCTGAGTTGTAAACCAACTACGAGAGGAAAATCCGGCTATAATCGACGTTTTCTGAGCGAATTACCAGAGAAATTTATCGACGTAATGCTTGAGTTAGTTAACACAAGCTTACTTAAAGGTATATATTATAAATTTTGGAAAACTAACCGTTTGACGCCAATTCCAAAAAAGGGCGACCTAAGTATCATAAAAAATTGGCGACCAATAACGATCGCCGACACACTTGCTGGTGCTACTGAAAAAATAGTCTCGGCGCAATTCCTAAGTTTCTTGGAAAGAAAAAAATTGCTTTTTGAGTCCCAGCACGGCTTTAGAAAAGGGGTTGGATGCGGGACGGCGATTTGTGAGCTAACAAATGAAATTCGAATAAAAAATGTTTTTGGTGAAAAGTTAGCCGCCGTCCTACTCATCGACGCGCGAAATGCGTTCGGTTCCGTTTGTCACTATGACTTGCTCGACAAATTATTTTTATATTGTTCGGACCGAACTTTTGCGTGGTTCCGTGATTTCATTTCTAATAGATTTTTTATCGTCGAAAAAGACGGCGAGAGATCGGAACCTGTACCCTTACCTGACAGAGGAGTTGTTCAAGGCTCAGGCCCAGGCCCATCAATTTTCAATTTCATATATGACGGCGTCTTTAATAATATTACTAAGACAGGGAAAATTGTAGCCTACGCCGATGACATTTGTATTATAGAAACGGCATCGACGACGGAAGAACTGAACTCCAAAGCAAGAGACGCTGCGGCGCACGTGAAGAGGGCGTTAGATAAGGTCAAGATTGAACTACATCCACAAAAATCCGAAATTTTAAAAATAGGTGAGTGGATCCCAGATGTTTCTATCGACGAAAATAAAATTATGGTGTCGAAAGTATCGACATACTTAGGTTGTCGAATAAATGAAAGCTGTGAATTAGATTCACAAATTAATCATATTATCAATAAAATGCATGAAGCTGGCGTTAAAGCCCGTGGAATGCTAAATTATGGATCGCCGAAACAGATTTGTAATCTTTATCAATCACTTGCGGTTGGCGTTTTCAGCCACGCGATGGACTGCCAGCCTTTTTTCGACGAAAGTGTGTATGCAAAATTCCAAAAAATAATTTGTGACCAACTAAAAGTCATTTTAAAAAAACAATATTATCAAACTGGGAGACATGCATCACACGCCAGTCTGTTAAAGGAGGCTGGCATTCGATCAGTTTGGAATACTCATAGGTACCTGGCGGTTAACCGAATAAATTCAATTTTTATAAAAAAAAAACCTATTAAATTATATGAGCTCCTAACTGAATGCCTCGACGATGAGTTTGGACACGACGTTGTCAGACCTTTCGGATATGAGCGCGGTAAAAATGGCGAGGACCCGTCTGAAGTTCGCCGAAAATACTTCGCCCTCTGTAACATAGGCGAATATTCACCAATTTTAAAATTGCCAGAAAAGTTTAAAAATCACTTTGAAAACGACGTTAAAATTAAACGTATTAGAAAAAACAGTAAAAATAAAAGTGAACTTGAGAAAAAAAATAATGAACTACTTACGCTTTTTAAAATTTGGCCTTTTTGTTATATCGACGAGTTTAATAAGTTGCCACAACATTTAAGGGCAATGCTCGGTTTATACAATTTTAAATCCGAGTCAAAAATTTATTTTAATAATCTTTGCCAGCATAAAAGATCAGACGACGATTTTTGTAAACTTTGTAAACCTGTAACCCTGAGCCATTCCGATTCATGGCTACTTAACAAAGAAAGACTTCTTGAAGCGAAAAAATTTTCAAATAAAAAAAAATCAGCAGTTTTATACGAAAATTTTTCAAAATCGACGAAATCTAGGATAATTATGTCTGAATTATCAAATAACAAAAATTTTGAAAGATTAAAAATTGCAATGACATCAATTGCAACAGACATTAGTTATCAGAATTTTTTCAAAGAAAATGGCTGTTTTCCCGACGTCGAAACTATTATACAAAATTGTATATTAGAAGACACGCAGCTTCTCCGCCCATAAATTTACTATGATACATTTAACCCCCAAAAAACTCTATGGGTCTTTGTATTTGTTGGGTGTTTTTTTCTGAGGAAAAATTCTTATCGGCGTCATTTACAATTCTCCCTGAATCCCTTCTTCATACACAATAAAGACCCTACCCTACAAAATTTTTCATATCTTTCTTCACGTCGTGTTTATAACGAATGGCTTTTCATCTTCTATTTTTAGACGTCGTCGACAAACAGGGCTTTCAAAACATCCGCGACGAACTTCTGGACTGGGATGAATACGAGAGCATTTTGACGATTAATATCTACACGAATGTGATCAAAAGATATACGCCGGGCGTCTGGAAAAAGAAAAACGCCAAAAAACAAATACCGACGGTAAACTGCCTGACTTATTTGTGCCCGAGCCAAGCCGATATCTTTCTCGACGAGAATGGTCTTTGCGGCCTAATTTTTGATGATCATAAAAACATGTTGTGTGTTCTTCCAATAATCCGTCAAGATCATTTCTTTTGCAATCAGGCAAACTACCCCGAAGGCGTCGATTCTAAAACCCTGGCCGCTTTTTGCTGCGTCGATTGCGTCGACTACTATGGAAAACCGACATGGACGGACAAAAAAATAATGAAAGAAGGCCTTTCAGCCGAAATTCGTCGAAACATCATTATTGATGCCACGATGAAAAATGTCCGCGCCGAAAATGTCGAATGCTCAGTGATGCAGTCAAAAATCATTGACTATATGTCCCAAACGCCGTACATTCGAACAGCACTCATGAAAAATGACCCTAAAGTAATCTCGCCGTCTAACATTTTGAAAGCCTGCAACGGAATTTGGGACATGCCGAACTTCGTCTCAGAGTTAGAACAAAATGACGAATTTGCACAATTCCTGATGGATAAGTGCTTCGACGTTGTTAAATTGGAAATCATACGTAAATTCCAAGCAGCACGTGAGAACTGTGGCGACGTTTCCTTTAACTCGGCGACAAGCTCTGTCAACATAATCTCAGACAAAAGTATGAGTTTAAATGACCTTTTTGAGGTCATCTCCGACGACAATGACCCGTCGAAAAGCGTGAGCATCTCGTCTGATGTTTTCAGTGACCTGCCAGAAATATCGACGCATTTTGAACATGTCGACGAATCATTCATCATCGCATACAAAAAAGGAACGCCAAACAAGCGCAGGCTCCGTTTTGATGACAATGCCGTTAGTCGACGAAATCTATTAGAGTCCTTTGCGCACTTTGGTTGGACTTCGACTTGCTTTGGTTACAGCCGCGACTGTCTCGACGTTGATCGTATCAAAACGGAGGAAATTAAAAACATCGACGCTAAACTGGCCAAGACGCCAGAAATCATAAACACCCTTAACCTCGAATGTTTGAACCTCCTAAAATGTAATAAAAATTACATTACTCAATTACGTCGATCACACAAATTCGGCAAACAAAAAACCGATAAATTGGTGGCAAAAATCGACAGTCGTCAGGTACGCCTCATCACGCTGCAAGAAAAGATTTTTTGGACCGACGCCCAAATTAAGCGCGAAATCAAAATCCAGCGCGAAAAACTTCTTGCAGAAGATATGACGACGATTTCGCAAGAGTTATTTAAAATAGAATGGTCCGTCGACGAAATTAAAAGCAGTGTTCAAAAATTTCGGGTAACAACTAAAAAAACACTGCGGGGTATCGAGCGTGACTTTACTCGGCCAGATGAAATTAAAACCGAATCCGCCGCAAAATTCTACGGTTTTTTCTCTGACGAATTTGCGAAATTTCGTCGATGTGTAACCGAAGCATTTGACGAGATGCAGTCGAGTACGTTGGGAATGGCGAATCTGATGACTCGTGCTCAAAAAATTGTCGACGATGAAAACCTGGTTGCGAGCCAAAAAGTAGTCGACCTGCAGCAGTTAAGCAATTCTGTCGACGTCACCCAATGGAATGACTACAGTCTCTACTGCTCGACGCGTAATTTTATCGACGAAAATTTTGATAAAACACCATTCACTGACTCGTCGATGGGGGAAAGTATAATAAAAACCCCCCGAAAAACCCCACGTAAAAGTTATGTACGCCAAGATCGTAATGTGTCTTTTCAAAATAAGACACCTAGCGAAAATGGCTCGCCCCCCAAACTTTTATCAATTAAAGCCGCGAAACAAACGTCGGTTTTAAAACGCAAAATGCATAAATAATAAAGAAAAAAACATTGTACTCTTAATATTCAAAATTTTAGATCATGATCTTTCTTTATTATTTATACTTCGGCGATTCAAAAAAAGAGCTAAATTCTATATTTGAATATGTTTTGAAAATATAAAACAACCGCCGTAAATAATCGTCTACACAAATTTTTGATTCATAATTTAAAATTTGTTATCCATTGTCGTCGTCTACAATTGACTTTGCTTTAACATCCAATAAGGACAGCAAATGATAAATATTCCGTCGACAAGAGTTAGCGATCTTTTTCCTTAAAATTTTCTCACAAATATATATCTACGTCGAATTTGAAAAGTCATTTTCGATAAAACCATCACTTTTTTCCTACAAAAAATTTCTGTTTCGTATAAGTTTATAGATCGTAGAACCGCCGCCTACTAAAAAGAGAACCCTTAACCCTTACCCATCGACGAAACTCAACCTGCAAATGCCAAACCCTGCAAATAAAAACAAAACATTTGAACAAGATATTGAATAATGTTTATTTATGGGGCGATGTACCGTCAATTACCAACTGTGAACCAATTATATGAAAATAATTGTTAAATACACAAACTATGTGTATTACCTTTCATGATTATCAAAAATGGTACAAAGTAAAAATGCTCTCTAGCGCTAAAATCAGATATAACTTAAAAATATCTGATAATTGACGGTACATCGCCCCTTTGCTAAAAAGTTTGAAATTGTAACTTTGAACAGCATAATAGCAGGAAATAAAAACTCTTATGTTGAATGGAAAACTTGATTTCGACGAAAAATTATAATAATAAAAAAAAAATAAGGGAAAATTCAAATTTGTATAATAAAAACAACATACTTCCTTTATAAAACTTTTCCTACTATATGAAAACGTTACTTTTATAAATCTTCATTTACTTTGAAATTTATTCGTCGTCCGAAGCCTCAGTAATCTTCAAGTTCGCCAACCCCAAAAGCACGTTGGTAAAAACCTCTGGACGTCGTAATCGCTCAATTGTTTCCGCCTCAATCATCTCGTGCTCCTCCAATATTTCGACGTTTGAGTCGAGCATCTCGTCCCATTGAGTCGACGAATATTTTCCATTCTCGTCGATTACATTCCACTTCTTCGGCGACTTTACAGCGCCGGGCACCTCAGAGTTAAGGCTTAAAATAACGCCGCCTTCACCAACATAGCCACATGCAGGGAAAAAATATGTAAACCCTGGAGTCGGATCGGCTTCAGAAAATGGCCCAAAGCAGTTGACAGGCATAACACATTTGCCATAACGTCGACATATTTCGGCAATTGCCGACAAAGAAAAACCGGCATCTAACAACGCCTGCAACTGCGTCGACTTATAAGTTGATCCAAACTTATATTTTTCGACGATAGCCGGCCAGCCTCCCTTAAACTTTTTTAATTCAGGGAACTTTTCGTCGATTTTATCGTAATCAATGGCGGTAATCACAGCCAAAAATTGTTTCAAAGTGACCAATGAATTGGTACACTCACGCGTCGTACAAAACTTTTCGGGACATAAAACCGTTTCGGGCTTTCCCAGCCACAAATCGACGTCCTTCTGCCCGATCCGTAAAACCGGATGTAAGTCAGCCAAAATAGCCAACTTGGTCCAGGTAGGGTTTTCGAAATGAAAATCGGCGAGCGATTGGGGGTCATTTTGATTGGCATACAAAGTTAACGCCGTATGCGACAATCGATCCTCAACCTCTTGGCTTCGAATTGCGGCCAAAACTTTTTCTTCGTGTGCCCGAAATTTGGCATCGAAATCTTCCAATTTGTGAAAAACACCATTTTGATACGTCGCAAATTCGTAATACTCAATCACTGGCTGAAAGACATTTGGGGCCACCTTAGCGTCGAATTGGGAATGGAGCACGGTCATTGAGTCGTCGGACATCTTTTGAAAGCTCTCAAGCGACGTCTCGGCAAGGTTAATATGAAGACGGGCATCCTTTTCGGTAAACACGGCATCATTTTTCTTCAAAATTGCGAGAACGGCGGAACGAGTTAAAGGCACATTCGCCTAAACATAATAATGTTAACGCAAAAAATATGTTTAAAAAACAAAATAAATATCACACGTTAACAAATTTCGGTTCAATCATAAAAAGTGTCATACAGTAGTGTCTAATAATTCCAATAAATTATCATCAGACTTACTCGGTGAGGAGAAATTGGAGTCCCATAGCACAGGCTTATAAAAGCACCATTCGTCGTCAAAAAAGAACCGCCGCGTTGTCGAATTTGAGTTTCAGACTTCAAGGGGAGATAAAAATGCTCATCAAGGGGATCGGCATAATAATAAGCCACCTCAAAATCTTGCGTCTCAGGCAATTCAGCTTTGGTTCGTCGCTTTATCTTAATATAAATATTGCGGAAACAAAATAAATAAATGACGGTTTAATGGTAATAATAAAATATATAATATGACATTGAAAACCAACATAGTATTAACAAAAATAATCGTCAAAATTGTTAAACGACGATTTAAGGATGTTTGAATGCATTATAAAAAATACAAAAATAATCATTCAACAGAATTTTACTAGTATTTTATGTCAGATATTTCTATTGACAAAAAGTAAAATAAAAACATCAACAAACATATAAAATTAAATAAATAAATAAATATATGTTAAAATGAATGGACAAAAATACACGACGGGTAAACTCACCAAGGGTCCAACGAGGGTTTTCTTGACATGTAGCAAAAAACGGAAGGCGATCGAAACGGCGAAACTTTTGTAGATAAAGTGTAGGTCCACCTCCGAGAAATTTGTGTCACACTTGTCGCATTCCACATAAAAACAATCGTCGGCAATATACCGTTTTGCCGGCAGGCCATCGATACCAACGGATACATTGCGACGGCGTTCTACACAGCAGTGAGCTGTAGTCCATGGAAAAGGCCGTCCGCAGAGATAAGCACTGTCGACGGTACGCGTATAAACATACGCCTGAAGGAAATTTAGCTTGGTGGCCAAATTAACAAAAAGTAACCACTCAAGCTTCAAGTTCACAGTAGCACGTTTTTCAACCTTGAACTTGTTTTCAGAAGCGTCGGTATCATTCATTAACTGCAGGTCGGTGGCACGTTCGGGACGGCGGGATACCAAAGCCTCCTGTACTTTACAAAAATTGAGACGACGTTCAGTAAGCGCCTTTTGAACAGTTTTGCTATAAAACCAAAAAGTTTCAAGGGGCTTCTCAAGTTGACATTTTTCGGCGATCATTCGACGCACTTCCTCCGTTTGCACATAAAACATTCGGATTTGATTTTCACCATGCATATATGCCTGGGAAAGCGCACTGAATAAAAATGAATTAATAATAATAATAATAAAAATAATATATAAT
>SCLG01001239.1:6217-22657 GCA_004367875.1 Oikopleura albicans
TCAATAAGTCTTTGACAATGCTTGTTTTACACAACAATATACAGGAACCAGTACAACTACCGTAGGGGGACTCTCTGATGGGAGTGCTTTAAGCGAATGCGCTGCCTAAAATCATATGCGCTGCCTAAAAGCACTCCCATCAGAGAGTCCCCCCACGGTATATACCGGTTGGTCGTCATAGATAACCGCTGACCAACTACTTTTTCTAAGATCCTTCGTTTTTTTATGATCAAAAATATTGATATACTTAGTATGTATTACATACGATTTAAAACACATACGAATAGGAATTATGTATATTAAGAACAAAGTGAACCAAAAATAACTGAAAATTGCAACTTAAACTGACTTCCAACTTTTCAGTCTTGGTAGATATGGTACAAGTGGGGGAATAGAACAGTTTCAAAACAGAAAAATGTTCTGGCTAAGTTAGCTCGTGAAACTGACGCGAATTGAAAATCTAGAAATTAATTTGGTCCATCATAAGGCGCTGCAAAGCTGTTTGAAAGTGTGGACGAAAGCCAAGTTTTGATGAGGAGTTATTAGCCGTTGTGCAGCAGAATTTGCGAAACCGGGTTTTTGTATCCCATCTATTGTATGGTGATATGGCATGGAAGCTCTCAAAATTTGCAGCTTTTCCATCTAGAAAATAATACGCATAGCGCGCGATCGGGGGACGAATTTCATCGCTTCGCTCTCTCACAATTATTTTCCTTCGTTTCCTTTGTAAGATATGGATTACAGTATAATCGATGAGACGGCTTTTGCTGGTGATTTTTCATGCAATTGTACAGTCTTTTTCTGTACAAATTCATCCAACCCAACGGCAAACCGTTTTCATTCAAATATTCTTTGACAGCTTTGGCATAAAAGTCATAAACGCCTTTATTTTTCAGTTCCAAAATTTTGAGACATAGTTTTTTTTCTGTTTCTATGTCCAACTTCGGAATTATCATTTTCACTCTTTTTGAAAGTAAAAAANGAAAATAATACGCATGGCGCGCGATCGGAGGAAGAATTTCATCGCTTCGCTCTCTCACAATTATTTTCCTTCGTTTCCTTTGTAAGATAAGGATTACAGTATAATCGATGAGACGGCTTTTGCTGGTGATTTTTCATGCAATTGTAAAGTACAAATTTGTATCCCTCGTCTTTAAGTGCTTACTGTGCGTTAACGCGTCATAGTATGAAAAATGTTAAGGTTTAGTTTGAAAGGTCTTTCAGAACTTCAGAAAAAATAGTACCAAAAGTATATTTTTGATATTCGTCATTTTTACTTGAAGTTAGAATATATTCAACTATTGATAATATAAATTTGATATCCTTTTCAGTTATTTAAATAAGGGCCGCGGGTTAAATACAAAGCTATCTGAAGTGAAGCTAATTTATCCACTTTTCATGGATAAAGTTGAAGGCAAGGTAAACTTGACTACCGATTCAGGTACCGANTAAACGAACGAAATTTTTTGACGGGAGAGGTAAAAATCTACAAAAAAAAATGAAACTACTTATTTTGCATGTCTTTTCAACTATTTTTATTTTTTTAGTTTTAGAGAAATCTTGATTCGAAGCATATTCATTACAACGAAAATTTGGACAAAAAATTGTTTGTTTTGTCTTTAGCTTGCTAGTACAGCAAAGCGGACACTTTTTTCACAAATGATAACAAAATATGAATGTTCCAACGAAATTCAATTTATAACAGTCCCTACCACCATTAAAACACTACTCAAAAGTGCTCAATTTTGGACGGTTTTGAAATACTCTTTTGCGAAAAAATGACGCTAATAAAAGCGTCTTAAATGGGAGTATGGACTGTAATAAAAATTTAAAAAATGAATGAGCAAATTGAATATCAGTCATTTCAATTATTAAGAGTAACATTTGATCATACTTTGGTCCACAGGTGCCAAATTCCATTGGTGCGCGCCAAATTCTATTGGCGATTTTATTAGAAAATCGTTTTCGGCGATTTTTAACTTTTCTCTGTAAAAATTGTTTTTTATAAGTTAGAATTAAATTAAAACATACATAAGAAGCAGTTAATTTTTTTTAGTAGATTTGTTTTTATTTTATTAAAATTCGTTACTATCTTCAGACTAATATTCGATAAACAAGGCGCGCGGATCGGTTAGAGGGAGTTAAGATGAAAAAATACATAATTTCCAAAATATGTTTCTCGCGGAATATACGATTCGAATTTGAGATTTTTCGACGCAATATGCCAATTGAATATTATATTCCTTAGCCGAATATGACAATTGGTGCTTCGAGGCGGAATATACGATGGCCTATTTTAAATGCCTACAAAATATACGAACACGTAATAAATAAATTCAACAAAAAGTCTCCATAAAGTCAGTCGATTTATCACGAACATACGGAATTTCGATAGTTGTGACACAAATTGCGAAAATGTCGTCTCTTGATTTCTGTTACTAGGATACCTAACATGATGTTCATATTGAACTAAGATGTTTTAGTATGGCTCCCAAAATATTATTTTAAACATTAAAAAAGTTTTTTAGGGTATTTCGCCTCATCGATTTACACAAAAAGATTTAGGGTTATAAAAAATCCTTAGAAATTTTTATAACTTGTCAGTCTCATATTTTTTGCAGCAAAAGTGCACAACTTGACAGTCGTGCACAACTTAAAGCTCGAGACTTTAATAGTATTTTTTTGTAAAAAGTTTCTAATTAGTTTTTTATATCTTAATAATGGTACTGATCAAACTATTTCAGGAATGGGAAATGCCGCGGCAACAGTGTCATCAATGGCCATATTATCAAAATCCTACCCATCAAAGTTAGGCACAGTTATGAGTGTTGTTGAGATTTGTGCCGGTCTAGGTGGCATGCTTGGCCCGCCCATTGGTGGGGTTCTATATAACTTCAGTTATACAACGCCATTCTATTTCAGTAGCGGATTGCAGCTAATTACACTAATCGGTGAGTCTTTAACGCAAAGGGAAAATATCGGAATTTAAAAGTACGGGAAAATATCGGAATTTAAAAGTACGATCAGAGCGTTGCTTTTGTGACCTACCGGTATGTTTATCCGTTGTTACTGTGGTACATTACAAACTGTTTGGTAATCCTCCATAGTACGTTTTTTTGAAAAATAACTATTGAAAAATATTTTCTCTGAAAAACACTGGTGCTAGTAAAATTATGGAGTAAATGATTATTTACTATAAATTATAGTCTATAATATCGTCGAAAATTGTCAATAAATCGCAAAAATATGTTTGCTCGGTGTGTTTTATTTTTTTCTTATTTTAACTTTATTATCCCATATATTAATAATATAATATTACGTATACCACATCTTAATACAGTCCTATCGAATTTTTCTTTACAGCTTTTTTATTGACAAAAATCCCCTTTATTGACAGATTTAAGGCTTTATGACTAGGGGTGCCCGGTTTTTTCTAACTCACAAGTCCAACGTCGTACAACCACAATTTAACTTGCTACTGACTCAGTTTGACGCGCTGATTCCGAATTTTCAGGTCTCGTTTGTCGCAAATCACGTTAACCGGTAAAAAAACCGGTAAAACGGTTTGGGCGGTTTCTAGTAAATAAATTATCGGTGGTTGGAACTTTTCGGGGACATTTCTACCCGTAGATCACGAATATATTCTTACTTCACAATAAAAACCGATTTCCCGCCGCTAATTATCGGTTTTTGACTAAAATATACACAAAATTATCGGTTTTTAATACTTTTAGACTAAATAGACAACGCTGATTACAAATATGACACTCATTTAATGTGCGCAATAATAATTGACCGATAATTGTCGGTTTTTCACTTTAGAATGCTTAAAATTGTCGGTTTTTCACTTTAGAATGCACAAATTGTCGATAAATACA
The DNA here is from genome assembly GCA_004367875.1 of Oikopleura albicans. Taxonomy (NCBI): domain Eukaryota; kingdom Metazoa; phylum Chordata; class Appendicularia; order Copelata; family Oikopleuridae; genus Oikopleura; species Oikopleura albicans. The sequence goes on from SCLG01001239.1 coordinate 10,096, forward strand.
TTTTATAGACCAAATTAATAGTGTTGTTTACGAATCTAATTGAAATAATTTTAAACTTACCAATAATTAAGAGGTTTTTTACTTTTAAAATACTAAAAATGGTCGGTTTTTGACTTTAGAATGCAGAAATAGTCAATTAATACATTTTAAAGACCGAATTAATAGTGTTGTTTGAGAATCTGGTTAAAATCATTCTGAACTTAATCATAATTTACAGGTTTTTACCTAAAAAAATACTAAAAAATATCCGTTTTAACTTTGAAATCACCAAAATGTCGTATAATTGGGCGATTTCTCTATTGGGGGTACAGAACAGGCCCGCACAGCGAGGCTTAATAGGATGCGATTACTCTGGGATGCGATTACTCTATTGGGGTACAGAATGGGCCCACGAAGCGGGGCTACATAGGATGCGATTACTCTATTGGAGTAAAAAATGGGCCCGCAAAGCGGGGTTACATAGAATGTGATTACTCTATTGGGTTACATATAGTCGATTAATACATTTTATAGACCAAATTTATAGTGCTGTTTGAGAATCTGTTTAAAATCATTTTAAACTTAAGGATAATTTACAGGTTTTTATCTTTAACTCTCAGGGGAAGGAGTAAAATGGTAACCCGTAAGGGGAAATGTGTGTATATATACAGTATATATTATACACCCCCTGTGAAGTTATCTTGGAACTTTCGCATTAGAAAAATGTACAAGATAACGGAGCCAACGGGAACATCTGCAAAATAACGGTTGACAAGATAACAGCCTCTTATTTAATTTTATCTTTAGCCTAAAGCCAAGTTGTAGAGCTCGTCAAACTACTTCGATCTGAGTATTAAGAAGTTGACTTGGAAAAACGAAACAGTAAGCTTTTTTGGAAGCAGTAATCTCGTAGGTGGCACATCCAAATGAGTCGGTTCAAGAGGTTAAGGTCACATGCTGCGGAACATTTTTTCTGAAGGTCAAATTTTAGAGATTTTTTTTCAAATCTTTCTTTTAACAGGACTTTGGGTATATTTGACATGGTATCACAAAGCTATATTTAGTATAAAAAAGGCAGAAAACCTTCTAAATAAAGGTTTGTCGCCAAAAAAACCAACGTTACCATGTTATTTGCTGATTTTGAAAACCCCTATGTGCCAAATTTCATTAGAATCAAAGAAACCGGAAATTTTGACCGGTTTTTATTAATAATCTGGTAACAAATTTTAAAATACCGACAGTTTACCGGTTTTTATGTTGAAAATACTAAAAGATGTCCATTTGAACCTTGAAATGGCCAAAATGTCATATAATATCTTTCGGAAGTAACATAGAACAATTATCTTATTGGGCAATTACCCTACTTGGATACAGGAAGGGCCCGCCAGGCCTGCTTTCTTAGGATGCGATTACCTTACTGGGTTGTGTAATGTGCCCGCGAAGCGGGGTTACATAGGGTGCAACTACCCTATTTGCGTACATGATGACCCCGCGAAGCTGGGCTACATAGAATAAGAGTACATTATTGGGTAAAGGAATTTGCCCGCGAATCGGTGTAAAATAGGATGCAATCAACCTATTCGGTTAGGGTGAGGCAACTACAAACGATTTGATATTTGTATGAAAGAACGATTTTTTCTTAAAATATGAGAATTGTAATTCTCTTGTAATAATGCATAACTCTGGTTTTAGAATATATCCTGCAGAAAATCTATTCAATGTGTACAAAAGACAAATAAATATATGTTAAATCTTGATTTTATTGAAGACGACTATTGCAGAATGTTTCAATTAATCTTCATCATCAGATTCGGATTCAGATTTATCAGATTCAGATACATCTAATTCAGTCAGATCATGTGACTGAATATACTGGCACAAATCTCTTGTCACAGATGATAAATTTTGTCCTCGTGAAGTAGGAGGGCGAAAGTCAGTGTCATATTTGTAATTAAAAAAACGCGATAGTGCAGTGAGAAAATCAGCTTTGTTATTTGCATGGCTTTTAGCTTTTCTATTGAATTCAGCCCGGCAGGTATCAAAAGTTTCAACAGTGCGTGGAATGAAGTTTAGATTGTTGGAAATTATTGAAAACAATTTATGGCCTCGGCGTTCTTCTTCAATTTTATTTTCTTTTTCTTTTTCGAATTCAGCTACAAATTTGTCACGCTCCGACTTATCCACGTCTCTTGCAATTGATTGCAAACGTTTACCAAGTTTCCTCGCTTGCTGAACAAGCTCTTTTTGTTGTGGGAGAGGTTTTGAGTTTAACCAACCGTTTACATCGTTAGTCGCCCATAAAGTAACACTTTCTTTGTGTCGCGAAGTGAGCATTGGGAATCTATCTCCAATAAACTTCAATCGAGAAAACAAACTCTAAAATAATTTTAGATTTAATCAACTGGACGACTGGTTATCAAGCTAAGAAGATTTTCGAAAATACTATGTTTTACTTAGTTACGCTAAAAGCAGAGAATTGTGTTGGGCTTTTGATTTTCATGATTTAAGAAAATCTGTCTTTAACTATATCTAGAATTTTTGTTGTCTATTTGCTTCAACATATTTAATTCGAGTTGAATACTGAGCTCAAGTACTGTACAACTTGAAAGGTTTTTTTAGTTGCATTTTACGCGCCTATGTGATGCAAAGATCTGAGCCGTAAGCCAAAACCTGTATCAAAAGTTTTGGACACACCTTTGATCATGCAAATAAAAAAAAACTAATTTTCACTCTATTCATAGTTTGTGTTCCATATTTGTTGTGTTTTTGAAATGCGCGCTTTGACAAATTAGATAAAATTTAAACTGGCTGTTAATTATTATTCCAGTTACTAAATTAAAAGACATATTTACCTCGTTAAATGCATTAGTCACATTGTATCTGATGTCACGACAAAACAATTCATGATTAATCAATTCTTTATTTTGTTTGATGACACGGGTGTGTAATTTTTCTTGGCATGCCTTCAAAATTGTCCCGATATGAGACTCCAGTGCTTGTGCGCTTCCGCAAATCTCATTCATCAGTTTTGACATTGATTTTAGTCCACTATTTTCCGCGTATTTTAACCGGTGTGAAACGTCGAGAATAACTCGGTATAATGCAACGTCATATTCGAGTCGTCGTTGTGACATTGCTCTAGCTTTTGCTTGTATTGCAGTAACATCATTGTCAATATTGAGCAAAAACGAGCAAAACGTGGAGTACTCCATTTTTTCTGTATTGACCCAAATCGGATGTACCCATAGAAAAAAAGCTAATGCCGAACTGAGACACTCGCTTTGAAGTGTGATTGGATCGTTTTTTTTCTCAAATTTTTCGATTTGATCCAAGAGATCTTGGTCATGAAATTTCGCAAATTGTTTTATCTGTGTGATATAGATGCAGACTGCTACAGCATTTTTCAGCCAGAAACCAATACGGACACCAATACGAGACATGAATCGAACAAAATTGGTCTTGTCATCATGATAAAATTTCCGACCATCAATTTGATCCAAAAATAAATACCATTTTTTATGGCAATTGGTTGGAACTCCACATGTGCGATTGCTGACTGTTTTGTTACAAATTTATTTCTAAATGAAAATGAAATCTTATGTATAAAGATGAAGAAGAAAGCACAAATATTGTGTTGTTTGGCCACTGACAAGCATAACAATTGTGTATTTTTTTCTGATTGAAATTATTGTATTACAGTCACGGATCTCTTATGAGTCACCATGACGGCTCCAAAATAGCGAATCATTAAAAAAGTCTAGACACAATGCCCTTTTTGACGAAAAACCCATATTCTCTTATTTTATTTACTTTTAGTTTGCTGAAAAATGAGTTTTTAGACACTACAGATTCAATTTGTAAAATATTAGGGGCGACTGTTTCAGAAATTCAAAGAAATATAAACTGCCGAATTAAGGCCCATAAGGGACACGTATTTAAAATCAAAAATAAGCGGCCCATAAAGGAGCCCGGCGGTAAAAGAACGGGCCCTAAGGGATCAGGGACTGTATTAAATGATGGTAATGATTTGTAACATTAACTGAGAGTATTAGCGACCGTTTTCAAAAAATCTCGGCAGTTGGGCGAGACGCACTTCAACAAATCTTTTTCCAAGTTCTGATAAGAGTTTTCAAAATATAAGGCAATAAGTAAGTCTTGTTTCACTGTTTGTTACTATGTAATTAGATTTGTAAAAATAACGCTCAATGAAACAAGCAATCATTTTAAGGAGGTTATCGCCCTTTAGGTCACCAACCTCCTTAAACACACGTTTACAAAAGTTCTAACAATTATTTGAAAACAAAGCTGAACCATATGAAGTTGACACCTTATAGATATGTATTTGCCCATTTCTTTCAACCTTCTTCTCATTTCTTGTGAACTTAAGTTATCTGAATTAATCAACATTTGGACTTCGGCGTGATATTGATCACGTTCCTCAAAAATACTACTCATTCCCAGTAGTCCCATGATTTTTCTGTTTGTAGCGAGCTGTGTAGCACACGTGTCGCTTTTAACCGCCGTTATGTTTTCACTTATTGCTCCTTCATTCACATTTAATTCAGTATTTCTAATCATTTGTAAGAGCATGTCAGCGTGGTCGTCAGCAGTTCGGCCTTCATTTTGCTGTAAAGAAATTGCAACTTCCTTTCCATCACTTCCTCTTGTGAGTGTTGCACCGAGAAATTTTGACCCTATTTATTTGATGTTAACGTTATATTTTGTTAAGAAACGACACTTTTCGTTATTAGTTGGTACATTTAGTTATTATGTACATCAAAAGTTGTAACATAAGTTGTAACACATTACGCATGCAAGATGAAAAAAATTAAAACGCATTGACTATAATTTGATTCTGGATAAATTGTATCTTTTTAGCACAATACTTTGAAGTAGCTTAATCGAGCACAAATATTTCTACCTGTTTAAACCGTAGAAATAGAAAATGTCAATTTATCTTCAACAAAGCCTCAATATCTATGACACCCTTTTTTATTCTTTTCGAAAGGTTCTACTTAAAATCCTCCAAACTGAAATTAAATACACACATATCTAATATTTTTAGATTCACACATATGGAGAATATTTGCCGTTCAAACAAAAAAGAGGGTAGCGTTCGTTCTGGGAACGTTTGTATTGTAAGTATTCGTATTAAGAGTACGAAGAAATAATTTTTATAATGTGAAACTATTGAAAAAATTATTGCTAACATCAACCTGTAAAATCTGTGTCATCTGACGCTAACATTATGTCAGATTCGTCCAGTAACGACTCTTGAACATACATAAGATTCAAAGCACACATTGTTGAATAAACGTGATCTTGAACAAAACGACGACCTGGTGCAGCTTTTTCAATTGCAATTTCATTGCCTTTTCTATCTATAGATTTCCAGCCAAACAATTTAGCGCTGCTCGATATTATACTCTTAATTCGGATTTGAGGAATTCCCATCCCAATAAGTGAACAGCAGAACTGCAAAACGTTCGCGTTATGCTTATTTTTATCTTTAGCCAGACTGGATTCAAATGGATTTTCATTTTCGGCATTTGCCAGCTCAGTTAACTCAGGGTCAAAGTGCAAATCCTCCAATTGCTCAATATGAGTTTCAAGTTCTTTATTTTTTCGAGACAACGCTTTGTTTTCTAATGTGAGTTTTTCCAATTGATACGTAGAATCTTGATTGGCTACATTACCACAGGTTGGACACACGTCATCAATATCCCCTATTCTATCATTAGGTAAACTAGGCACATCTTGATCACTTAAATTTTCATTGCGAGTAGTTTCATGCGGTAAGTTTTGAATGTCAGGATTTTGTTCAATATTTCCCATCTGTAATGTTTTTTTTGCTCTAGATGTGGAACCTTTCGGACTTTTGTTTGGTCCTTCAGGAGTTTCAGGTTGTGATTTTTGAGAACTTTCGGGTGTTGTGCGATATATTTTATGTGGTGCTGGGTTTTTGCTTTTACTTCTAGACGGAACTTCTTTCACTAAACTTGGTTGTAACGAACGCCTACCACGCGGAAGATCGGTACTCAATTGGTGTCCAGAAAGTTGATAATCCTTTCTAGGTGATGTAACTGGAGAACTGCTTGGTGAATTTGACAATTGGCGATATCGTTTAGTCCTTACGCGGAGTTAACTTGATGTTTTTTTATAATCAGCCATCTGTGAAAAAGCAAGTTTAAGTACAGGATTTGTTACCATCTAACCAAGATATCATTTAATCATATGATCTGATATTCTAATGTTATCGACCAATCAGGCGTCAACAACTTTTTTGAAAGATAATAACATCACACAAACACTAATTCTGAAATCATTGAGATCTTTCCAAGTTTTAGAAAATCTCTTTAAAGGTTTGTTATATAGATATGCGTCCCAAAGTTAGCATTAAAAATATTAAGTAAAGAACGCAATTTTTATCCTTACAAACAACTTTGACAAAAACGAAGTGTGAGGACTGACAAATTGGGCATTTCACGGTTTTAAACTCAAGTTAACCGGGTCCTGTTGAAAGCTGTATGCGTGATACCAGAACTAGTTGCAACCGATTCCGGGGCTGTGGGTGCCAAAGGTGGTTCTGTTGGAGTTTTAGATCTGTTTGGTCTCGGTGAAACAGCGATTGACGAAATTTCTTTTTTTGGTAATTCAATAACAGTAAATTCGGGAAATGCGTATATTTCTACGGATTCCTTTGCTTTAAGTTTTGTAGTCGGTAATAGCGATTTAATTGCTCGAATATTGTATGACTTCGATTTAGGCTTCACCAGCGTCAAAAACGATTTTTCAATTTCACGGACTTCTCTGCCATCTGGAACTAAACATAAGGTTATGGTAACTTTGAAGACATTAACTGTGAGCGTATTTTATTTATGGCAAAAATCATCGTCTGTTCAATTTTCCTACATTTTATCTTGCTTATTGGATGCATATTGTGGCTGGTAAATGACTGCATAAACTAATTGTTCCTGCGCAAAAACATTTGCCAGAAACATAAGATAACGATGATATGTGTCTATCAACTTACTTTTGAATAGATCAGCGTTATTGTTTACTGCCTCCATAATTTTTTTTGCCATGCCTACCCGACTTCTTTCACTTTTACTCGCTTTTTGAATCCACTCATCTGTCCACGTACTAATAATAGCGCATGTTAAATATTACTTTTCAGCTTTTTGTTTGTTTCGATATTTTTATATTGATGTGTAAGCGTTATTTACCTATCGAGACGAATAATATCAGACTTGCGAAACACGAAAACGAACTCTAACATTTGGAAATATCTAAAAACCAAATATGAATAGATTATAATATTAATGTTGATAATTTTAAGATAGTAGCACGTACAATCATGTTAGCACATTATCTTCAGTTGAGTAATATAAAAGTTCAATACAGTCCTTACTCCCATTACGGGTGCTCCCATTACGGCCGTTTATCCCATTACGGCCGCTTTTTTCGTCAAAAAAGTGATTATCCCATTACGGCCGTTTTTTTATATGGCCGTATTTTCTATTCTATCAGGGCCGTTTTTTCTTGACAGGTTTGGCGTAAGTCATACATTTGTGTATTGAAACGGTTTTTTAAGAAAACCAAATGTTATAGGCTAAAACTTATAGCTAAGTATTTTCAGAAAAAATATCGTAAAAAATTAGCAACAATTTTAATAAAATCAAGAAGAAACCCTTTGAATGCTAAACTTTCACATAAATCATCCAATAGGTCGTAAAATTAACATTTAAAAGTTCAATAAGCTTTATTGACATAAATTTGTCCCAAATAAACCCTATTAGGGGCACTAATCCCATTACGGCCGTTTATCCCATTACGGCCGCTTTTTTCGAGAACCGAAAACGGCCGTAATGGGAGTAAGGACTGTATGTCAAAATTAAGATTTAAACTTAATATGGGATTTACCGCTATACGAAAACGAACAAATTCCAGCTCCGCAAAGCTCATTTAAATGTTTCACTACAACATGCCCGTGCACTTCATTCAATTTTCAACTCAACAGGCTAGTTCAGCGCAGCTCATTTTCAGCTTTTTGGGCAGCTAGCTGCCCAGTTGAACTTTCTGCCAAGTTATGTTGTTCGGCAGTTGGCTGCCAATTCGAGCTAGCCAGTTGAGCCCCAAAATTGAACAGCTCGGCAGCTGGCTGCTTATTAAACTGTCCAGTTGATCTGATGACAACAAGGCATTTAAGGATGAGTCAGCTATGTTATGTACAAACCGATTCAAAAAACCAGTAAAATCCATTTTTGTCACACATTTTTTTTTATTTTTGTATTACAGGGGTTGGTTATGAGGTCATGGTCTACAAAAGTGACTTGACCTTAATGTACTTTGTAAACACTGACTTGAGCTTATAACCAACCTGCATTTTTAAGGAGGTTGTTTACAAATATGATATGCGAGAAAAGTGATCGTAAAATACGTTGTATACTATGAATTTGAATGTACTTTTTTACAGCATCCTTTAAAAAATGCGGCGCATTATGATGCGTTTGAATAAATTAACACTTTCTCCACAAAACCATGAATTTGGTTTAAAATGAAATCGGATATCGTATCTCCTTTTTCCAATTTTGATGATACTAAGTTGGTTCTCTTCCAAAAGGTTTGCCTTAGCAATGTGCACAAAACTATTGTCTCCGATTTTTGAAAATATGTCCGGTAAAACAAAATGTTCACGAAAAACACAAAAAATGAGAAAATCCGCGACATACCGCACCTTAAAATTTAATGAAAAAATTAGATATCAAAAATCGGCGTCAACACTTTTTTGCGCCTTGCTTCAGAGCAACTAACATTTCAAAGATCATTTTGTTCTGCGAAAGCTGCTCAAAAATAGAAATACGCCCGTAGAATAACTCTACTAGAATTGATCTCCAAAAACGGATATTTTTGTGTAATAAGTGCCCCTGTAATGGGAGTTAGCCATAATTTTGCAAAAATGTTTTCTCCTTAAATGGATATTATAAAGTACAGTCCTTCACCATTTATCGGACGCTTTTTTGACCAAAATGAGGTCATTCTAATAAAAAAATGACATCTTTTGTGACGATGCTCCTTTATCGGACGCTATTTTCGAGAACCGAAAACGTCGGATAAATGGTTAAGGACTGTATACAGACCATACTATTTACAGTCAAAGTAATTCAGAAAAAAGTTGTTTCAGAACATTTTACTCAGACAAATAGTACACGCATTTTTTCATAATCGTGTTTGGTCGAAATTTTCAAATGTCTAAATTTTCAATTCGAAATGAACTTCGAAGGACTTTATTATAATCATTAAAAATTACTCATTAGGAAGTGAACTGGCAAGCTGAGCTTGGAAGGGCAGTTCAGCACAGCTCATTTTTATTCTTGAGGCCAAGAGGACAGTTGAGGACAACTCATTTTTATTTTGAGCCCGAGAAGACAGTTGAGGACAGGTCTTTTGTATTTTTGAGCGTGAGAGGACAGTTGAGCTCGAGAGAACAGTTCAGCAGAACTCATTATTGTTTTTTTTTGAATTATTCCAAGCCCTAAATAACGCTTTGCGACAATTTTTACACCATTAAACCGCGGTTAACCGTTATTTATGAACTTCACGGCGTTAAAAAGGAAAACCACATGAATAGAACGCATTTATTAAATTACAGTCAAAAAATGAGGATGTCTACGTAACTTAATACCACGTAACTTAACAGTTTTCTCGCGGCAACTTTTCCGCCTACGCCCTACCTACGTAACTTAACAAAAATCAGGTCAACAAAATAAAATCTGTCTTTCTTTCTTTTTTTATTTCAAAATTTTTTTTTTGTAAAACATCTCATTCGACGTAGTTTTCCCGCCATAATAATTTGAAGATAACAGCGCAAAGCATAACGTATGGGGATTAGTGGTTTGGTACCACTGAGATTATTGGTGGCGAAAGTAAAATGGCACTTTTAGAAAAGCAATTTTGTCGAATATTCACCGTGGGAATTTCCATCCAATGTGAATTCGATATAATTAAAAACGAGGGTCTTTTCCCCTTAAACGATTTTTTTCTCGGTTAGTGCACAATTCCAAATCAGGGTTTTTCCCCTTAACCGATTTTTTTCACGGTTAGCAAACCATTCCAAATAAGGGTTTTTTTCCCTAAACCGATTTTTTTCTCGGTTAGTAAGCAAGTCCAAATCAGGGTTTTTTCCCCTTAACCGATTTTTTTCTCGGTTAGCAAACAATTCCAAATAAGGGTTTTTTTCCCTAAACCGATTTTTTTCTCGGTTAGTAAGCAAGTCCAAATTAGGGTTTTTTTTCCCCTTGACCGATTTTTTTCTCGGTTAGCAAACAATTCCAAATCAGGGTTTTTTTCCCCTAAACCGATTTTTTTCTCGGTTAGTAAGCAAGTCCAAATGAAGTCCAAACCTAATCGCGATGAGGTTTTTTTTCTTAACCAGAGCTAATTTTTTTTTTTGAAATGTGTTTTGGGAAAAAAATCTTCGAAATCATGTATTTTTACGCTTTTTTCCCCGCTGGGACATTTTTTTCTATACAAATAATGTCTTTTTACACTTTTTTTTCTATTAAATGCACCACCTGTCTACGTAACTTAACAAAACTTTTCGAAAAAAGGTGTTAAGTTACGTGCATGTTGTTAAGTTACGACAATTTTGTTAAGTTAAATGGGTAGTGCGTAGGCGGAAGTGCTAGAAAACTTTAAAAAAACTGTTAAGTTACGTCAATTTAGGTTTTTTAGTACAAAATTGACCACCTACCAAACCACCTACCAAGTACACCACTAACCAACGTAAATTAACAAAATATTTGAACAAAAAAATGTTAAGTTACGTGAATTTTGTTAAGTTACGTGATTTTTGTTAAGTTACGTAGGTAGGGCGTAGGCGGAAAAGTTGCCGCAAGAAAGCTGTTAAGTTACGTGATTTTTGTTAACTCTCAGGGGGAAGGAGTTTTTGGGAACCCGTAGGGGGAAATGCGTGTAAATAAACACGCACTTAAAAAATTTACAATTATTCGCAATAATTCAAAAAACTGGTAAAGCCAAGTTGTAGAGCTCGTCAAACTACGTCGATCTGACTATTCAGAAATTGATTTGAAGTTGAGGGGGGTCACCAAANTGCAGAAATTAACAATTTTCGGCCTCTAATGCACTACCTAACTAGTTATATTACCAACACTTTTGCTCAAAAGATAATTGAATTTTGTCAATATAATTGGGTAGGGCGTCTAGTAAGGTAATTGAGAATCCCGATAAGTTTCGATTCAAAGGGTGTTATTAAGGAGGGGTCCGTCATGTTGTTTACAAACTTAACGTTTGGGAAAAACGCTTGTTTAGCACGTTATATTGAAACTATTGAATAATTTTCTATTTGTATCAATAAAACACCGCTTCCGGCATGTAATGGAAATATTTTTGATGACATATTTTACAGCACCGATCGCGTATTGGGTCTTGAACTTGACCAAAACTCAAACTTGACGCTTGAATACCACCAACACTGTTGATGCTATGTATTTCCTTTTTCGATTGAAATGTTTGGAATAATAAGGCGCAAAAAATGACCAGACAGATTTTGCGTAATTGATCTAGAACAAAAAATATTTTGAAAAAACCTAAAAAACGGTTCAAAATTTGTAAATCTTTAACCTTCGCGACCTAAAAATTACACGAAAGAAAAAATATATCGAAAATCTGTCTGGTCATTTTTGGCATAAGTATTTGCGTCAAATTATGCCACAATAATAATATTAATAGCATTAGTACAGTTGAAGTTATTCAAAGGTCTTTACAATTTCGACTTATAAATTGAAGCTTTAGAGACTAAAAGTGTGTAGAGCGTTGTGATTATTGTCAAAATATTTAGCCAAATTATGTTTAACTATTTTTGGAATATTGTAGACTACCATTATGTATAAATTAAAGATTAAAAAACATGTGAACCTTAAGTTTTTTTCAAAAATAGTATGACCATTTTTATTATTTTCAATTTTGGTCGGAATTTTGAAAGCTCGAAATTTCTAGAACTCAGTAGCCAAATGAACTTGGTAATGCTTTATAACATTAGTTAACACCTTGAACTGTAGTAAAAACATTAAATTTAGGACACAAATACGATTTACTGATTTTCGGGTTGAGTTTGTACACAACATGACGGACCCCTCCTTAATATTGACAAAAATTCGACTCTAACCACACATGTTTTATATGACCCCTAACCAGTTATCTTTCGGTTTTCTTAACTTAAGATATCCGAAACAGAGGTCGCCTCAGGTCGGCACTCAGGTTACCCGAATCGGGTAAACTCGGGTATTAGCCGTACTCGACTCGGGTAGAGCACGGGTTGAGTAGCCATTTTTTCCGACGGTTAGAGGGTCATATAAAACATGTGTAGTTAGAGTCGAATTTTCGTTATTTATTAGATGATAAGGTCTTATGGCACGAGACTTATTCTCCAAGTTATGGACCATAAGTCATGGTCTTTGAAAAATGCTTTTAAGGTCTTCTGTTTTTTTCCTTAGAACGTTATAACAGGCCCCCTGTAATTATCGTTTTCTCAGATTGGGAAGTTGGTGAGTGGCAAGGCTCC
>SCLG01001240.1:0-13283 GCA_004367875.1 Oikopleura albicans
TAAAATGCGGGTTTGATTATATTTAACGCAAGCTTCCTTCGTTCAATAGTTTGCATATGACTGGTAGGCTGTCAGCGGTCGAAATTCCAGGATCCTCACAAAATTCAACGGGATATTGTTTTCAGATACGGGTCGGTTTCTCCAAATTAGGGTCGGCCGCACCAAATAAGGGTCGCTGATGCTACTCAGCGTTTTACATGAATTTCCGCCGTCTTTTTCCCCGCATTTTCAAGATGGCGATATTTGAGTTTTTGACGTGCGAAAAAAAACTCAAGTTTGGCTATCTGGAAAAATACAAAATTTTAACAAGCGGAAATTCATGTTAGACGCTGAGTAGCATTATTTTCTATGACACTTTTTCATAAGTTTATTTTTATTTAACTAGATTTAATTATACGTATACAATCAATTAAAACTTTATTAACCTCACATTCAATCTATAAATAGTTAAAGCATAACGCAATAAATAAGAATAACGTTAATAATCAGATTCAAATACCCTAATTTTGGGTTCTTCAAATAAGGGTCAAATCGCCATATAAGGATCGCTTTTTCAAAACACGAAAGTGACTCTTAATTGGCGACCCCCTACATAATTTATGTTGTTATTGTCTTTGTTTTGTGGCCAAATAAAAGCCGCGAAGGGTGTTAGTATTAATTTTAATTTTGACGGCAGACACACTATAGAAAATGGTAAATCTCAACGTCCGAACGATGAGAGTAAAATCGATTCAATTGACATGTCGCACAGAATCCGGACGCATTGCCGCAAAATGGTGATTAAACCACGAGCAATTCATAATTCTTAATAGTTTATACTCGCAAAAATAAAATGATAAAATCATGCATATAAATAGGTATGACAAGAACCAAACGTGCAAATTGACGTTTTATTAATATATGACGGAAATAATTCAAGAGTTTATGTTATTTAAAAAAACTTGTCAAGGTCAGCCCGATACCGATAAACTTAATTGCCTTGAATTCGGGACTACCTTCAATGACTTTCACCCCATATACAAAATTTATCTTACTTCTAAATTCTTTTTTATCTTTACGGTGACATTTGCCTTTTGGAAATTGGAATTTGGCCTCTTCGAAATAGTCCGAAACGGCAACTTAGAAAATTGACCGCGAGTTTTAAGTCTCGTGCTAGTAAATGACCGCCAGTTGTTAATTAGTTACAACCCAGTTAGTCTTTCCAGGTCATTATGGCAATCTTCTAGTGGTACAAAAATTTTATACACTTTTTTTCCAGAATCCCTGACCAAGTTCTACCTTAGGTTTTTTTTTTGCAAATTTTGACCGCCAGTTCGGTGCCTCCGAAAAAAAAATAAGAACTATTCAAATGAATACCATATTGTTGAATCACTGCACAAAAACATAAAAAAAACGTTCAAATGTTTTTGCATTTCCTCGATTTTTCCCTCGCATACTTGATGTAAAGGAATGCACGGTTTAGAATAGCGCCAATTTTCGTACTTGATAAGACATACTTCGTCACCGTTAAAAGATTAAGATAACAAAATTAGATCAGCTCGTGTTCAATAAATGCACATTATGCTGGAATTTATTCTCTCTCAAAATCGCGCTTACGAAATAAGAAAAATAAGAATACTTCAAAAGTTTGAAATGAAAACGAAATTATCACTGATATTATGATTGACAGACTGAAATTTTTAAAATTTCTTAAAACCCACCGCTGACGGTATTTACCCGTTTATAATTGATTTATATCTTAAAGCTAGTACCATTTTGAATGCCATATCAAAAATGCATACTAGAGCTAATAATTGTGTTAAGTACACTTGGTACCTAATTTACCACCACTTTTCTCGGCCTCGTAAACTGGCGATTCACTGCAAAAGCGGCGGTCAACGGCGCAGTGCGTATTTAATTTCCCTGGAAAAATCAATCACGTGAAATCGCTGGAAAATAGTCACCCTAAACTGGCGGCACCCCAAACTGGCGGTTAACTGCGCAGTGCGTAATTGATTTACCTGAAAAAAATCAATCACGTCAAATCGCTGGAAAATACTGCACTGACGGTACCCAAAACTGGCGGCACCCCTAACTGGGGATTAAATGCAAAAGCGGCGGTTAAGTTCGCACTATATATCATTCAAAACTTGCTCTTAGTCTGACTAGGGATTAAACCTATGTCAGCCAACCTTATTTGGAAGCACCATTTGGTTAACGATAACCCCGGTACTACCGGCCCGGAAGATAATGTAAAACAATATAAGGCCTTATAAGGAATTCGTCTAATGCAGCTAAATCAATGTCTGCTTAAAAAATCGCGAGACACAAAATTAAATTTATCGTGTGCAAATCAAATCTGATGTGTTGAAGTATATCGACTGAAGGTAACTTTAAGTCTAATAGGTACCCATAGAATAACGTACCTCGGGCTACCAACTTCTAAAGTAGTGTTTCAAAACAAAAAAAATATGACAACTTGTAATTAAAGTTTTCATATAAGCCTTGTATGTTAACGCCATGTCTAATTATCGGGCAGATTTTCCGCTGCTGTTGCTATTCCGCCGGTTGATTTTTTTTCCCTAAAATATTTCAAACATAAAACATATAGGGAAAATAGGATTCATCAGAGCTCGGTATAAAGCAAAAAACAAACGGCTGTCCTCAGCTGGCCCCTTGAGTTCAAAATTAAAAATCGACTGCCCTGAACTAGCCTATGTAGCTCAAACATAAAAATGAATTGTCCGAAGCTGGCCTATTCAGCTAAAATTATAAATGAGCTGCGCTGAACTGGCCTTTCGGGCTGTGAAATTAAAATGAACTGTCCTGAACTGGCCTTTTATTTATTTATTTATTTGATGAATCAGAATTCCAACAGTTAAAAGGGTATATAACCATCGACAACACCAGCATCTCCATTTTCTATACGATCAACGGTACCAAGAATCTTTTTTCGATAATAATTGACGAGATAACTCTGTGACGGCTAAATCAATACTCTGATGAAAAAAAAATGAACAGTTTCCGGCCGGGGACATCCGAATTCGAGTGGGACATTTTGCTCAATGAGTGTTCGTACGTACTCCCAGGATGTCAAGCAGTGCTCCACTTGATTTTGACCCAACATTTTTTTAACATTAAAGATAAGTCAATCATCTATAATCACTCGCGTTTGATTAATCATGTTGGGCCTAGGGTCACCACGGAAGTTTGTTAATCTGATTTAGCACCTGCTGTTGATTTAAAATTGGCATTATTAAAATAGTTTTAACTTTATATCTGAAATTGTAATTTCAAATTCCAACTGTCATTTTAAGTAGAAATTTTCAAAGAGGTGTTTGTAGGTTGTCCACATAGATCATTTCGAAAATATCAACTTCCCTGTTGAATTTTTTTTTTTTGGATTTTACTCGAAATTAACGTTCTAGCTTACTTTGGTGAGTAAAATCCGAGTATTGTCGGGTCAAACTGGGAACTTGGGTTTTTAGGCTTTTCAATTAATGCGTACGCGTAAACCCTGGAAATATTTCGACCTAAAAAGTGTTATTTCAAATGAAAATTGTTATTTAAAATAATTGTTATTTCAAATAATGTTATTTCAAATAGTTAGGTTTTATGTAGGTAATTTACACCAACTGTATGGTTATCATGACCGCTGATAAAAAGGAACCCGAGTTAAAGTCCTTAACCCCTCGACGAAATACTTGATTTTTTAGCCATTTTCCTGGGCATCAGCAAATATAGCGGGGTTTACAGCATCTATTTCGGTTTTCGGCACGTGTTCCATTACTAAAATATGTTTACTGTATTCTCAAAATTCTTTTATACATTTTAATATCAAATGTGTAGTGTTCTACATAAATTGAACTTATGTTGCTTTTCGTAATTTTATTGATCCATCCTTTCTAGGAATAATATAAAAAAAATACTTCAGAAGACTTCTATTTTTTTTCAAAATATTGTATATAAACCAGAATTAGTACTTACTCATAAAATCAAATGTAATTAATAAAATAAAAATCCGTAACATTATTCGTATAGCAAAATCTCTGTATTAAAAATAAAATTATTTAGAGATTTAAATATTATTCCGCTATTGCCTATAGACTATGGCTTAAACATTGCTTATACATATTGCGCAAGCATATTGCTTAGGCATATTGAATATATATATATAAATTTTACGTGTCTACAAAATGTGAAAATAAAATCGTATTTTACGGATGCTTTTACAAGGAAAAATTGTAAAATTCTTATAACAAAAATGGTATTTGTATGTCACCTAAATCGGGTATTATAATCTTTATATCCTTATTAATGTGCTAGGCTTACTAATACCATCTTTGTTCAATTGTATTTTAAATTATGGATTTATTCCAGTTTGCTCTGCTGCCCTATAGAATTGTTTCCATTTATAGTACTGAATATATTGTTCATTAGTGAGTTTCCGCTTTGAGTGACGATGTCCTGTACATTTGTTTTGTCATTTCAAGCACTGTATATATTGAATAAGGCTCCAATCTTGAAATAATAAAGGATTCGACTCAATACCCGAGTCATGCATAATTAAAGACATCCGAACTCAAAGGACGTCAAGGTCCAATTAAGTCCAATTGACTTCTATGGTCAGACTTTGGTGTTTGTGTTGACCTATTATGACCATAAGAGGACCTTGTGTGACCTTGAAAGTTTAGTAAGCTATTTAAACACATAAAATTGCTCCCAAATTAAGCTCATTAGGGACGCTGATCCATTGACGGACATTTGTCTCGAGAACTGAACACGTTCCTCATGGGGTAAGGGAATGTATATATTGTATTTTTTATCAGAAATACAACCACCTACTCGGTTACCTTACAAAACCAAACGACAAATAGTGTTAGATAGAATAAAATTGTATGGTAACGACGCTTTGCGTAGGCGATTTCCTTGGAAAATTCAAGAAACTTTATAAGCTGTAAGATAATGGATCCCATGGGAAAGTATTGCGCAACACGTGTTTTTGGGGTGTGCATCACTTGGACAGATTACCCACTTGGACAATAGCTGACTAGGGTGTTCGCGCATTTACCCACTTGGACAAACGTTTACCCACTTGGACAAACTTTTTCCCATTTGGACAAACGTTTACCCATTTGGACAAACGTTTTCCCACTTGGCCAAACGTTTTCCCATTTGGACAACCCTAACCCTAATCCTAGCCCTAACCCTAATCCTAGCCCTAGCCCTGGCCCTAGCCCTAACCCTAGCCCTAACCGTAACCCTAGCCTTAGCTCTAGCCCTAGCCCTAACCCTAGTCCTCACCAAAAAATTGTGAAATCCAACATAAAAAAAGTAATTGTGAATCCGTAGAACACAAAAAAATAACTGTCAATTTTTTTTAATCACGAGTAATTAATGAGTAGTTGAACTTAGAAAGCGGCCCGAAACAGTTTTTGTTTTGGAATTAATGAATAAAAAACTCATTTCTAACATATTTTTCCGAAATGTTAAATAACGAAATGTTAAATAACGAAACTGATAAAATGAACAAAAAAATGTTTTTTGTGGTCAAATCGGCTATTACTGGTTAAGTCTCATAAAAATCGGCTGCGCGTTTCTAGTATACCGTGTCGGCATATTTTAAGATGATATTGGCCAATAGGGACACCCATTGCAACAAAAAAGAAAAATGCTCTATTCTAAAAACGCGCAGCCGATTTTCATGAGACTAAATTTTCGGAGAGCTTCCCAGAGCATGTCCATTCGATTCAGGACCATCGATATGCTTATCGTGCAAATTATTATAGTATTTTAATGGTAACGAGCTGAGCCAAGGAAATACCCAAAAACGCGAGACAAACAGTTTTTGTCATGGAACTGGAAAATGTTGAAGTTAAAACTTTGGNATATGTTTACTGTATTCTCAAAATTCTTTTATACATTTTAATATCAAATGTGTAGTGTTCTACATAAATTGAACTTATGTTGCTTTTCGTAATTTTATTGATCCATCCTTTCTAGGAATAATATAAAAAAAATACTTCAGAAGACTTCTATTTTTTTTCAAAATATTGTATATAAACCAGAATTAGTACTTACTCATAAAATCAAATGTAATTAATAAAATAAAAATCCGTAACATTATTCGTATAGCAAAATTTCTGTATTAAAAATAAAATTATTTAGAGAATTAAATATTATTCAGCTATAGGCTATAGCTTAAACATTGCTTATACATATTGCGCAAGCATATTGCTTAGGCATATTGAATATATATATATTTTTTACGTGTCTACAAAATGTGAAAATAAAATCGTATTATACGGATGCTTTTACAAGGAAAAATTGTAAAATTCTTATAACAAAAATGGTATTTGTATGTCACCTAAATCGGGTATTATAATCTTTACATCCTTATTAATGTGCTAGGCGTACTAATACCATCTTTGTTCAATTGTATTTTAAATTATGGATTTATTCCAGTTTGCTCTGCTGCTCTATAGAATTATTTCCCTTTAGTACTGAATATACTGTTCATTAGTGAGTTTCCGTTTTGAGTGACGATGTCCTGTACATTTGTTTTGTCATTTCAAGCACTGTATATATTGAATAAGGCTCCAATCTTGAAATAATACAGGATTTGACTCAATACCCGAGCCATGCATAATTGAAGACATCCGAACTCAAAGGACGTCAAGGTCCAATTAAGTCCAATTGATTTTATGGTCAGACTTTGTTGTTTGTTTTGACCTATTATGACCTATGCGTGACCTTGAAAGTTTAAGAAGCTATTTCAACACATAAATTTCTCCCAAATTAACCTCATTAGGGACGCTGATCCCTTGACAGACGTTTGTTCCTTTCTCGAGAACTGAAAACCTTCCTCATGGGATTAGGGAATGTATATATTTTATTTCTTATCAGAAATACAACCACATGCTCGGTTACCTTACAAAACCAAACGAAAAATAGTGTTAGATAAAATAATATTGTATGGTAACGACGCTGTGTGTAGGCGATTTCCTTGGAAAATTCAAGAAACTTTGTAAGCTGTAAGATAATGGATCACATGGGAAAATATTGCGCCACACGTGCTTTTGTACAAAATGTAAGACGCACCCCAACGCCCAACGGTTCCAGGCTGAATGGAAAATCGTGATTACGTAACTCGAAAATTTTGCGCAAAACGGGTTATTTTTGTACAGTTTCAAGATAAAAATTACATTTAAGAATGCGTAGGCGAGAATTTAATGGAATTATACGTACACCACCGAACGGTTTGGTCCTAACTATTTGAATTAACAGTTTTTACGGATGCGTTGGTCGCATTGTTTACAGACTTGATGTTATGGGAAATTTGTAGCTGAAAATTTCAAAAACAATTTTATCGTAATTGTAGTAAAAACTCAACCAATTAATTAAACAAACAAAAGTATTACACTTTATACTAAAATGCACTTTTTTACTTTTTCTTAGTTTATAACTCGACCTACCCATTCTTAATTTTAGGTGTTAATTCAAATGGTTAGGTNNNGTGTAGTTTACAAATTTTTGTGTTATCCATTTTATTAAAAGTTTGAGTTTAGTCGATTTGTTCTACCCCAAGGAAAAATGTTAGGGGGTAGAACAAATGGGTTTTGAATCCATTTGCTCTACCCAGCAGGAAGAACATTTGGATATAAAAATCCATTTGTTCTACTCTAATCATAACACAATTTAAATTGCGGTAAAATATATTTTGTTACCAATTCCGAGAAAACCTAGCTGATTGATTCAAATTCTGAACAAATCGGTACCGTTGCTGTACTGAGAGTAAATAGAAAAAAATTCATTATATCTGAACATTAATGTTTCATCACGAAACGTTAACCATGGCATTTTCTTACCGCGTAATATCTTCCATCAGTGATTTGTGGTTCGAAATAAACGCCAAATATGCAAATTATTCGTTCGCAAGTGACCTACCGTACACATCACTAGGTATGATAGATATGTTGTATGTCATCGTTATATTTAGAATCATCCTTTATGGTTAAGTGTAACTATCACTTATCAGTTCTACGAAAGGGTCAAATTATCTTGAATTTTACAGAAGTCATACTTTTGCGTACTTATGTGCAGGTATCTTGATAATTACGGTACTGACCTTTTTGCTAAATTTCATTTATAGCTCGATATAGGGGCGATATAGAGTAATTTTATTTACAAAAAAGTTTACGCTAGGCTTATCAGATTTAGTCACGCCTATCATTTTTATACTTTTGGGAGGCTAAATAAGTTCTACAGCTGATAATTTAACAAAAACTGAAACTACTGTTTGCTCGTATTGAAAAGGCCTTTACTGATATAGTCCGAAATTAGAGCCATGTGCTCCTTTTTGGACTTTTTGACCAACCAACCCTTTATTTTTTCCGTTTGGGAAACAATAAGCTAAAACCACAATTTGAAACACGAACGTTCTTTTGGGAAAAAAAGGCTAAAAAATTCGTTAAGGCACTTGAAGCTTGAACAAAATAATAACTCATTGTTAGGCCTTTTCATGGGGCCAAAAGCATAATGTAATTTACACCTTAATCATATTTATCATGTTAAAGGATGAACTTGAGTCGAAACTGGATTTTTCATTACAATCCACTTTTTAATTTTACGTCGAATGGCCAAATTACTTTTTTTCGAAAAAAATTGTGGTTGTTGTTTAATGTTCCTTTTCTTGGAATAATTGCAATAAAACTAGATCCAAAAGTCAAATTTAAAATAACTAAGAAAAGCATAGGTGGAAAGTAAACCTAATGACGCGATTGGGCTATTTTTAAAAAGCAAATACTTGATTTACAAATAAAAATATTACAACCAGTTTTTACTTACTTGAACAAAATGGCAATTGACGGCTGACAAAAACGCTGCGTAAATTACACACCCTCGTTCATGACAATAAAACATTTATTATTTCAGCACAAGCCGCTAGCCGTCTGCCCGAATGATCCGGCAGTTGTTTTAAGACGACTGAATAAATTTATCTCACTCACATGATCACACAACATGTTTGTTTGTGCATAGTGCATGATTTAATAATTTATGAAATCACATATATTCCTGAATTTTAAACGTTCTAATTTTTGCGTTTTAGTGCATATTTTAAGAGCCGGGTAGTTTTTTCTTATTTGAGAAAAACTGGCGGTAGTAACTACCGCCAATTTTCTAGGTTACTACCGCCAGTTTACCCCCATATTTTTACCGACCATATTTTATCTGGTTAGCAATCGCGTTAAAACTATTGATTAGCAGTGGCGGATCGTAGACTTTTCACCACGCGAAAATTTTTTGGTAAAAAAACTGTTTTTGCCAAATTGTAGAGCTCAAAAAGTTAGTAAAAAATTGTGTAAAAATAAAGTTCCGGAAATGTCAGTAGCGAGTTCTTGAATTTTTTTAAAGTGCCAAAAACGGCTAAAACGGGGGACGATTTGGAGGTCGAATGAAAAAAAATAAAGATTGTTTTAATAATTCATTCGGTGTAAAATCACACGCTGCGTGGCGTGGGTAGTGTCGTTTTTGAACAAAAAGTCTAAAAAATGACCAAATTGAGTCCTCGAAATGCCGTTTTTTTCAAAATCGAACATTTCGACTTTCTTGTGTCAAAATCTATCGTGACCTAACAATTTAAAAACGATGGTTTTCACTATGGTTTTATGATCATGAAAATGATCAATAGTAACATCATGGAAAACCAACATTTTTAATCTGACCTGAAAAATAGGCGTATTGAGTTACAAATGGAACTGGATGAAAAAAGCACTTGAGAATGCGGGCTTTTTCCATTGTTGAATAATACGCCTGAATTTGCCATTTGTGCATTTTCCAATATATATTTTTGTGTGTCTGTGTGGTCGGAACGTACTAATTAGAACGATAGTGTACTGCATACCGAAAACCAGATAAATCATGGGGCTGCCGGATCGTCATAATGTTTTTGAAAAGTTCAAGTTTTTGAAAGGTACAATAAACGCAACCGCCGTAAGCTGTTCGATACCAAGTGAACGTGAAAGTGGAGTGTCTTAGACACTTGAATGGTGAATAAGTTTCTACTTAGTTTTACGTACGTATTTATTGATGAATTTAATCGACTTGGTCTTCTTAATATACGGGTAACACATCAAACATGAGGGCTATACTTTCGGCCGAAGATTAAGATCAAAGCAGGTCAACAGTTGACCGTCAACTCCATGGTACCGACCGGTTTCTATACGAGAGGCATGTTATATTTCAAAACCAAATTGAAAAAAACAGTGCAAAGGCGATTCGACAGATACCGAGATGATACCCAAAGAAATTTTACAGGCGTCCACTTTCAATGTTCGGCTCATAATCATATTAATTATTATATCGGCCACTTTCCTCTCACAGTTTCTTGACGTAAAATTGTGAGCGGCGCTCATTGGCTCGAAAGAATTGCGGGCTGGACGATGATTGGTCAATATGATATTAACTCGATAATTTACTCGAGCCAGTTTTTTGAGCCGAATATTCAAAGTGGCCGCATCTTATATGTCGGTAAAATATATCAAAATGAGGGCAATTTTAACATCTAAACAAAAGAAACGTCTAACTAGAGGTGGACATATTCGATTTTTGTTCCTACCCGACCCAACCAGGGACCGGCGGAAAAACCCTGGTTTTTAAAATTTGGGTCAAAAAGTTGAGTACCCCAGTGACGAAAATCGAGTGACCGAATGACGAAAATCGAGTACCCCAGTGACATAAATCGAGTACTCAAGTGACGAAAATCGAGTACCCAAGTAACGAAAATTGAGTACCCCAGTGACGAAAATCGAGTACCCGAATGACGAAAATCGAGTACCCAAGTGACGAAAATCGAGTACCCCAGTGACGAAAATCGAGTACCCGAATGACGAAAATCGAGTACCCAAGTGACGAAAACCGCGTACCCGAGTGACTAACTATGCGTCTAACTATTTCGAGCTGATTATTGAAAATTGAAAGCAAAAATTCATATTCAATGTGTTTTACAATATTTTTTCATTAAAAATGCCACACTGCTGACTTCTATCGGTTTTGGATTTGGACATTTATCAATAAGTTATGTTAATGCACTACGCGCCGTGTCAATAATAGCACTTCTCCCAGAAATATTCTTCCCACTTGAGTTCCTAATAAGTCAATCTACTTACCAATAATAATGAAACATAAGAGGTGTGAAGTAAATCAACAAGGTCTTTAACTCTTGGGTGTCACGGCGTGACAATGGTCATACAACGGCCTATTTGCTCTCATATCTCATGAAAACGGCCTCATATCAAAAATCGCTGATGGATGGGTCGAACCAAATTTCGTGGAGAAAATTTTGAAACAAATATCGGACAAAATGTTTTTCAAAAATCTCCTTGATTACTTTGGAGAAGGCTAACGATTTTTTTCATTGGTCTAGATGGATTCGTGATGCGCGAGTGTCCCGCAAACAATTTGTGTATATAATTTTATCCTTTAAAAACGGTCATAAGAGGCTTGTGTTATGAATCATAACTTATGATAATCACAGTGTCCCCTACGGGTTAAACAAACAACCCAATGGAGTTAAGAGTGTGCGCCGCCCTGAGCTGATAACTGATGCACTACCGTATGGTTCTGATGGATCAAAAATATAGTATTTTATTAAGACTCTAATAAACAGTGGTGAAACTGAAATATGGAAATATTCCGAAATTCTGATAAAAAATTGCGTAATTGGTGAAATAGTTACGTTTTTATCTGTATTTTTTGTAGACAAAAATTATTGAAGCTGAATTTTTTTTAACTTAACTTAACTGTTTTCTAGGCACGAAAAAGAAAGAAAAAACAGAAAAAATTTAAAATACACGAAACTGAACAATACGAATGATTAGTTCATGAATACGTTAATTCCCAGGCGGAAAGTTCGGAGCTATGGTCGTTACCGGTTATCCAATTAAAAACAGTGCTCGTAGATATGGTACTGTAACAGTGTAAAGATGTCATCAATTTGTTGACAAAATGCTTATACATATTCTTGACTTTAGAATTACGTAGTAGAAGTTCGGAACCACCGCGTTTTTGTATTTGATACAATTGTATAATCTTTCGATCGAAGCAATCGTTTGTTGTGAGTTCAGTCATTTTCTCCTCTGAAGCCGAATCCTTCATAATTGTGAATTTTGTGACGGTTTTTTGACGGTGATGATCTAAAGCTCATATTTAAAAAAATTAAATTGTATTTGAAAAAAAAACACCTAAGATTTTACTTTAACATTCCCTTATATTTCATTCAACAAAATTATTTACCGTCCATAAATTATGGCCAGTCAATGAACGATGAGTCCTGTTTAGCTCGGTGAAAAACTCGTTACCCACACTATTAATATATTTGGCCATAGAATATCATTTTTACAATATTTTTTACCTAAAAATGATTCCAGTAGTTTGCTGCGTCCTGCAATTACCAACGAAATTATTGAGAGTTGAAATAAACATAAAATTTTCATTTGATATTAAACAAATGTAAGTTTAGCTCAAGTTGCTGAATTTCACGAAAACGCACAATAATATGAGCTCGATAGTCGACTGTCGATTGCATACCGTTGTGGAACTCTTAATGTTATAATCATATACGTTATGCCTATCATTATCATAATGACATTATGCAACACACAAGTTATGTACGTAATATATACTAGTTTCTTTTGTCTGAACAGCTGAGATGGTTTTTCCAGACTACTGATCAATTTCATTCATTATTATGTCACAGGGAAATGAAATTATCTTGCACAACGTGAATGGAAACTTGGTACAATCATCTGACAGTAATGGAATTCTACAATTTTTTGCTAAAATTATAGAATATTAAGAAGATGATGGGCGACTGTTTACAAACATCATATTCCAGAAAACGGATTGTTATAGACGCTTTATACAGTGAATGTGAATGTATTTTTGACTCCCGAAACTACCCCGTATCCACTAAATGGTTTGACCACACCACAAACGGCCGTAAGCTTAGTTGATAACGAAATTATCCGTTAATTATCACCCGAAAATTATCACAGCGATACTTTTGGAAAACAACAATTAAATAGCTTGTCGATAATACCTTTAATTGGGTTGAATCAACTATCTGAAAAAGAAAAAAAACATGTGAAACATGTGCTGAAACATGTGCTGAAAACTGGACTCGAAAAATCATTTGCAAGTTATTGCAACTTAGTACAAAAGGACTTCAAATCGACCTTGAAACCCACACCAGCGAAGACGGAACAATGGAACAAATCAGCAATACGAAAACTTTTTGCGCTGTA